>BOLG01000747.1:665000-918427 GCA_016861445.1 Oryzias woworae
GGTCGATTCATTGTGTCACGGCAGGTGACGGAAAAGACTTTTTTGTTGACTGAAGCAGCGACGGCGTAAGCAACAATTACCCTGATTGAACCTCCCACAGCAGTCCTGCAAAATGGCTGCCAAGTCTGCACGCTGTCTGTGATGGCTGACCGGAGTGTAGGTCTGAGAGCTGCGCATGTGTGCATACATCTCCAGCCTGACGCTGTGTTTTCGGCTTTGGTGACGGCTTTGTGTTGTGTGTGTGTTGTGTGTGTGTGTGGAGGGGCTCTGCGGGGAGTGGGGGGGACTCTGTTAATCCATAATTATCGTTGGAGACGAGGCGTCAATCTGCCTTCCCGTGTCCTCCCAGTCCGATGGACCGCCTCCATGCGGGCCGGGTTTAAGGTGCTGACTGCGTTCTGTCAAACGGCTGACCTTGTTGTTTCTCTGCTCCTCATCAGCACCCGCTCCTCTGCTCCACCGACCATCTCGCCACCCACCCATCCATCCAGCTGGCCGGGCCACCTGCAGGAGTCATCAGGGTTAGTGCTCTTCTGGCACGACTGCGCGCCACAACCGTCGGCAAACATCGTACTGCATCTAGTAAATTTATTGATGTGCACTTATAGACCATCAAACAACTTTACAGGAAAGGAAACATAAAAAGTAAAAGTGCAGACGTCTATAAAACCCAGTGAAGCCTCAGGTATGCCATCTTTCTTCCAGCTTCTTTCCTGGACATCCTCACATCTTTCTCCTTTACTCAATTAAGCATCAGTGGATTAAAATCAAGATCTGGAGTTTTGGTTGGAATTCCAGAAATGCAGGAGCTTCCATTTCTTGTCAAAGCTGGAGTAAATCAGCTCTCAGGCACTGTCGCAGCCGCGTGGGCGTGTGTCTGAACGCAGGGTCAGGCCTGCACTGTGACGGCATGGTCATGCAGGGACTTACAGTAAAGAGAAATGGAGCGCAGCGCCGCTCAGCCAGGGAAGGGTGTGTCCACTGACTTTCTGAAACATTACACCCGTGAAATGAGAGGCAGTTCAGCAGCTCCGAACCCCTCTGCACTCTGAAAATCAGACTTTCAGCTTAAAAGCATATTTTCATAGGAGAGCAACCATGTAGAGTTTACAGAATTTATGTTTAGAAGCTAATGTTTAGAACATTAGGAGACACTAAAACCTGTTTAAAAAAAGAGTCATTTCACAAACGGCAGGTCAGAGGGAAGACCCAGGAGGAGTCAGAAATGTCAGGTTAAAGGTGAAATTTTCTTTTCTTCCTTTAATCGTGTGCACTTACGATAGCGTGTTTGTGTGTGCACCTCGTTTTTCTGTTTAATCTTAAGAAAGTACAAAGACCCTCATTTCAGGACAGAATGTCTTCATTTCTGTCATTCAAGATGTGACTGAAGGTTTCACGGAAACGTGTGCTAGTGACTAGACTTTTTTCCTACAGTAAGACGTCTCGCTAAGGCCATTTTTCTGATCCCTATTGGTAGATTTTTTTTTTTTTTGCTTGTTTAAAGAAACTCTGCTAGTGGAGTAAAAAATGTTTACCCTTTTCTACGGAAACGGACACTAATCCAGCATTTTCATCCCAGCACCTGATCCTGATCATCTAACAACGGACAGGCATCCAAGCGTAGGCCGCCATGCCGGAGTTTGATTTTAGACTGTGATGTAAAGGACAGAGGATGGGAGAAACAAACAGAAAAGTTGACAGAAAAAAGAACAGAGACGTCAGTTCAGGAGCGGCTCTGGCTTGTGACGCTGGTCTGAAGGGTAGGATGCTCTCAAAGCTCTTTGCCTCCCTGCCTTCCATCCCAAGTGCAGACAACAGACGTTGTCATTTTCCAACTCAATTTACAGACGCATTAAGAGACGCTGAGGCTCACTCAAATGCAATCAGCCTGCCCGTGCATTTCCAGAGGAAATGGAGGATGCCGTCTTTATCGACTTCTGTTTGACCTCTCCTCTTTCAGCCTCTGTTTCTCCACCGGCATCTGAGGCACCAACCAGAAGTTTCTTGAAACTTGTACGCATGATGAGAAGATTTAAACCTCACGAGGACGCGTGCACCTGCGTTTGCACGTCACGCAGCTGTTAAACGTTGGGTTGAAGAAAGACTTTCATAATCCGAGATTAGCTTTAAAAAGCGTCTGCCTGCCTGCTTGATTCTGATCATGTTAACTCTTTTGGAGTCTTTTACATCTTATTTTATTTCCAGCCTTTTTTCAGACCCATTTCCAAATGTTTTCTTGTTTTAATGTTTCCAGAAGCGTGACATGAACATCTACAGGTTTCATCGATTTCTTTCTACCATTTACATGAAGCCATTTTCTCCTTCCAAATGGCTCCACGTGTAATTCAATAGTAAAATAGGTTTCAGATGTCCATGTTGCATTAAAAAGCTCTTTACGTTCTGATATCACGTACCCCCCCACCAGCAGATTTCACACCTTTGAGCTCCACAATAGTTTCCTAAGTGCACTTATGGGAGTGATTGAGGAGCCGTCGGTTTGAGGGTCCATCCTCACAAGCCCAGCTGCTCATGAGCTTCTCGACATCTTGTTTGACCCCGGACCAAACTTTTGACTAATTGAGGGCTGGAATAAAAACTGAAGAGAGGGAAGCAGGATGCCAGACAAAGGATGGGGGTTGGGAACGGCAGGAACCAGGGGAAGAGATGGAAAAAGAGGTGGCAGAAAATGAATGCGGCGAGAGGAGGGAGCTATTAGCAAAGGAAAGAGTCGCCATTAAAACGAGGTGATGCATTTTTATTCTGTCCCTATGTAGAACTTATTTCCTGTTTCTGGGTTTATAAAAAATAAAAGTCACAGATCGTTCGTTTCCTTTTTGGAGACTTCGTTTCACTAGCAGCTGTTCACCCATCTGTTTCACTTCTGATCTCTATGATTTAGCCGCAAAATCTTTCTATATCTCTGCAGTCTTTTATCTTTTTTCTAACCTCCAGGAAGAGAGGCAGCGGGTCAAATTTACTGGAATAAATGGCTAAATATTCACAATTTCTCACACTCAAAGCGGCGGGAATCTATACGCTCTGCCAGCAGCGGCGCAGATCTATAGCTTTTCAAGTGGAGGGGGTCTCTGAGCATGTGGATGTTATCTCAAATCGAGAGGCTGGCTGCCATGGCAACCATATGATGAGGCAGGCTGGGCTATTTAAAGGAATTCAGCTCCTGTTCCCGTCAGCTTCACACCGGTCCAGTGACAAACAAAGACAAAGATGCGAATGCAAGATGAATATCAATGATTTTCTTCTTCCTGCCACGTCTTCGGGGCTCTTGCCACTTCTCTGCACAATTTACGGCGCTGGGATGAGGGTGTTTTAATGACAGCCACATTATTCCACCTCGGTCCTTATTCGCCCCCTCGAAACCAAGAAAACGGCTTGACGGGCAAAATGTTTGCTGTGGTTTCATATGGAATCGGCATGAATTCACAGACAAAGGAAAATGTCCAGTGAGCTCAAGTGATGCTCTTTAAAACTCTCATTTAAAAAGCTGGAATCCCCTTCAGAAGGAGCTCCTTTCCTGGAGGATGATTCAGAATTATTCTTCCCAGCAAAATGCATTCATTTTTTCTCCAGAGACATTTCTCTGTGGACAGAGGAGGAAAAATGCCTGCTGTGCATCTCCAGCGCCTGGCAGGCCCAACACAAAGAAAGAGTGCACAAATGCACGCTTTATGCTCTGCTTCCTCTATAGTGCGCTGGAAATGTGCAAATGAAGGGAGCCGTGCTCCTCTCAACATCTGGCAAAAGGCAGAGCTGCTTTCCTGCAGATCTCCTGAATCTTCTCTGCATCCCACTAACCCCCACCCCCCAAACATTCAAACTGTGAGATGAATGGGGTCATCCCCTTGATGCCTGCATTTATTTCCACCCATGAGAAAAATAATACACACATGTTTAGCTTTCAAGACGATGCTAAATAAAGGTAATTTTGAAGCTGAAGTGGTTTAATGCAGGCATCAAATGGTTAAAGGCATAACCCACAATCTCAAACCCTGGACTGTGAAACAGCTGCATGCCGCGCACACGCAGGTGCGTCCTCATGTGGTTTAAATCTCCTCATCATGCGCATCATTCTGCTGTACGCCATCACCGGCCGCATGCGTTTATCAGTCCCTGTGTGAGCAGTCAGGAGGATTTCAAGAGCTCTACAGAAGCCAAATTCTGAGTGACCTCTCACTCTGCTCTTTATCTGCCTCTAATACCATCTCATTTGGTATGCTAAGTAAAAGCTTATATCCCTCTTCACTGTACGTACACACACAGTCATCAGTGCCCCACTGCGATTATCAAATTTGCATAGAGACGGTTTTTTTCTGGCACTGGTGGAGAGCAGAAGCAGCAGAGCTTCTGAGCGCTGGGATGTGGGTGGTCTGATGCCTGGCAGGTGTAGTGAGGTCCAGCAGAAACTTCGACATTTTCTAGATCTGCAGGAGAAAAGCCCAGAGGAAGTTCCTGCATTTGTTTGTCTTATCTTTGCACATTTGTCTGTCCACAGATGCGGAGCGGAGTCTTGGCCCCCGGGGAGGGCTCGCCATGGTGGAACTGGTTCTCCCTCCATCAGAGCGCCATCTGCTGACTCGGTGCGGAGGGACAGCTGGTGTTGTGAATCAGGCCGCCACAGTCCAGGGATCGGCTACTTCCCAACACCAGGGTCTCATCGCTGCCGCTCACGCCGCAGACCTCAGACGGTCTGATGACGTTACCAGAAATGGCTGCTCTGCTCTGCAGCTTTGGTTCCTTCCTGCTCTGATGAAGATGATGAAACTTCATCAATAAATGTGGTTTTACTTTGAATACAACTCGAACCTTTTTTTCAAACGTCTTTTTTTTCTTACTTGTGGTGGAAATAAACTCATCTTTGATTTTTTAGAGTGAAACATTAAATTTCTATAACACACAATGAGTTTAACTTTTCACAGAAAATACAAAAGAATCCTGAAACTATTTCCCTGTAGTTCATTCTTACAAATGACTGAAAGTATGTGCACCCCCTGAAGTTTTAGAGTCACAAACACACAGATCTGATGACAAACGGGACATTTTTTTCAGCTCTAATTTCAACTCTAATCTCTCTAAAACAGTTTGAAAGTCCTGCGTTAAAGAGATGGTGTTCTCCTTTCCCTGCTGTCTGTTAAACACTTTATAGATGTAAGATCATTCTATGTGGAGATTGAGGACTCTGGTGAAACAGAAGAGTTTTGTGTCAGAGAAATAGAGAAACACAAAGTTAAATAATAACAGAAATCATTTAGCATGAGGAATCAAAACAATGAACTATGTGGATATTATCTGTAATTCTTCCTCTCAGTTTGATCGCATCACATTTTTGTTATTTGAATACAGTAGAGCACCGTTTTCATCGCTCTTTTGGGTTTTTTTTTCACCACAGAAGTCATTTTTATTGTTCTTAGTGATGCTTTTTTCAGTCACATTAAGTTTTTGCCCTCTTAGCTTTTAGTTGCATGTCTAAACCCTTCCTTTGATTTTTGAGCAGAATATAACAGCAATTAACGTACATTTGTGACTATATGAAGCAACACATTTTTACTGTAAGTAATAGTGACCACCTGTCTGGGTAAAGATATTTGTATTCACTCTATGCGAGCCTTTAAATGAGCGTGTATTTCAATCACATTTATAAAACATTTTTCTATTTCAAATTAAATCAATAAACATAAAACACTATGATTTATTTTCAATTGTGTTGCTAAATAAAGATTAAAACATTTCTATGTTTGTTTAATGAAACGTTATATAATCAGTAACCAAGAAAAATATGGATTTAAACACATTTGAAAACATTTTTTCATTTGGATTTGATTTCAAATGAGACGTTTAACGAATCAGGCAGGAGCCTGTTGCGCATGCGCAGCGCGGACTGCAGCCCCTTATCAAACTAAAGCCCAGCGGGCCGGAGGTCCTTACCTGTACGAATTAAACACTTCATTCCCATTCTCCCTTCACTGCCACCGAGTACAGAGTCGGTAAACTTCATGGGCGACATGATACAGTCTTCCAGCAGAGTCAAACTCAACCGAGTCGCCCTGAAGGAGGTGGTTGGGGTCAAAGTAGCCCCACGGCGGAGGAAAGTCTCGCAGTCGAGGACCGACCCCACGAAGGAGGAAGACCCGTCCATGCTAGAAGACCCGGGATGCAAAAAGCCCCCCCGGGGTGTTTTATCACACAGGAAGGCCGCGGACACCGGGAGGGCCTCGTCCATGAAACCTCCCAGCGGTAAGCAGGAGCCTGCAGGTGTATGTGCACACCTCAAACAGCGCCGCCTACAGGCGAACCCGAAAGCCACCAACATGACCCGCGAGAACAAAGTAGTTTTCGCTGAGCCGCTAGCATCACGAAAACCCACGGAACGGTGGGATCTTTTTCACGTAGAAGTGGTGGAAGAGTTAGCGGCGCCGAGTCCGAGAGGAGCCGGACACGAGGAAGTCCCACTGCGCGCGCTGTCTGCCCGGGGTCGCCGCCATCAAGTAAGAGGCGCAGGGGGCTAAAATCTGCTCATTTAGGGCTTCTGTAATTGTAAACAACAATATTTACCCCAATTTGAGCAAATATGTATCCTAAATCGATGCTTTTCTGTCATTGTTTCGTGTAAGCGGCACATGCAGGATGCTAAGCTAACAGTAGCATCAGTCTTTCATCCAAAGCAGAATGTTCTGTAATACTGTGTACGTTAGAAACATGAGCATAGTGCATTTAAGACGTTTACTTTACCACCAAATGGAAGTTATGAAGGTTTTTAAAATGAAAAAGCGATGAAGTGGTAATGCTTCAAATTAAAAGTAGCTTTAAAAGTTCAACTGGTGGAATAGTTATAAAAATCGCCTCATATTTGCTCCTAAATCTGCCGCTCCAACCGTGAAACAACTCAGATGAAACGTTTCGGAGTTTAAACAATAAAGACAATACGATTAACTAGAACAAAAAGTAGATATTAAATTGCTAAATCTTGAAGATAAGGTAGGTTAGTGTCTAAAGAGGAGTTTTTGTAAGCTGAGAGAATTGAGACGTCACCTAAAAATCATTTTATGAAAAAGTTTCTCTGTTATGATTGCTGATCATTTTTCCAAACTTATCATAAAACTTAAAGCAGTAACGGTCATTTCTTAAAATAGGTGAGTACTCTGATGCTTAAAACGGTTGAGGCGACAATCCTTTTTTTCTTTTCATTTCAGCTTTTTCCTTCAGGAGTCTCCACAGCCAATCCTCTTCCTCCATCTAACCCTGTCCTCTGCATCCTCTCCTCTAACACCAGATTCCTTCATGTCTTCACTGCATCCGTAAACCTCCTCTTTGGTCTTCCTCTAGACCTCGTTCCTGCAGATCTAGACTCAGCATCGCATTAATATCTTCACCGTCTCTCCTCTGGACATGACTGAACCGTCTCAGTCTGAACTCTGACTTTATCTCCAGAACCTCTAACATGTGCTGTTCCTCTGATGGACTCATTCCTGATCCATCCTGGTCATTACCAAACAGAACCTCAGCATCTTCATCTCTGTTACCTCCAGTTCTGCTTCATGTCTTTTCCTCAGTTCCTCCGTCTGTAGACTGAACAACATGGCTGCTCTCGCCACAGTTTCTTCATCTTTCCTTTCATTTGAGCTGAAACTCTTCTATCACTCATCACACCTGATACTTTTCTCCACCCATTCCACCTTGTCTGCTCTCACTTCTTCACTTCTTCTCCACTCTCTCCATTCTTCTGAACTGTTGACCGTAGATACCTCAGATCCTCCTCCTTCTTTCTCTCTTCTCCTGTAACCTCACTCGTCCACTTGGGTTCCTCTCATTCACACACATGAACTCCATCTTGCTGCTGATAACCTTCATTCCTCTCCTTTCCAGATCAAACCTCCACCTCTCTAGCTTCTCCTCCACCTGTTCTCTGCTCTCATTACAAATCACAATATCGTCTGCAAACATCATAGTCCATCGTCGTTCCTGTCCAACTTCATCTGTCCATCTACTGTCTACTGTCCTTAGTCCTCTCAGTGTCTCACTTCTCCTTAGCTAGTCTCTTACTCCATATACGCTCCTGCACCTCCTCCTTCCACCACCAAGTTTCATTATCACATTTCTTTCCTGATGACACACCAAGTACACTCTTCCCTGCCTCCCTGATCACATGAGCTGTAGTTATCCAATCATCTGGGAGTACCTCCTGACCCCCCAGAGACTGTTTCAACTGTTTCTTAAAAATCACACAACATTCTTTCTTTTTCAGCTTCCACCAATTTGTTCTCTTCTCTGCCATTGCCCTTTCTTTCTTCATCTTCTTCATCACCAATCATCCTACACACCACCATTTTATCATTTTTATTTGAAAGGTTAGTTGCAGTTCACATGATTTATGGTAGGGCCAGAATGGATTCAGTTCAATTTTATTGACATAGCCTAACATTACAACAGTTGTCTCAATGGGCGTCACAATGGTATTTGTACAGAACATAAACTCAGTCATAAAATATAAACTACAGCTGGTTTCTAAACTAAACTAAACTAAACCGACTAAGCTCAGGGTTTGTACGGTCACAAAAATCCTGGAAACGTTTTGGAAGTCGAAAATGCAATTTCTAAGTCCTTGAAAAGCTCGTGAAAAATGAAATCTTCTGTGAAGTTTTGCAGAGTCATGAAATTTTATTATTTTGGATGCAAAAACCAAAAAACTAGTTTAACTTGGGATTCAAATTTAAATTGTGGCAGAAGTTCAACATTGTGCGATCGGTGGTGGGAATTTATGTTGGTGTAAAGCAGGTTAAGTTGCCGTGAGCTCAGCGCGTGGCGCTTTCAAGTTGCTATCGGACATGGATTGTAAAATGCTATAAAATGCTGGAAAATGTAGCTTTAACAACGAGTGGCTTTGTAGGGAGAGGTATCAACTGTGGCTACTGAAAGACCCTGACCCTGACCAGGAAGGTGAAAAATGCAGACTTTTCTCCAAGTCTTTCGACGTAAGAGACATGGGAGAAGCGGGGCCGATAAGCCACATAAAAGGAAGAAAACAAAAATACCACAGACACCCGGTGTACGCACCGTGGGTGGGGGTGGTGAATGGGGGGTGTCTTAAAGGATTCTGGTCACTACTATTAAGAGATCGGGGTCTAAAGTAACAAACCCGGCGGCCTTTGGAGACAGTACACAATTGGAAAATATACAGTATTTATGTTGTTTGTAACTCAGTCCGACGACAATATTGGTCACAAAGCAGCAAAGTCTGTGGGTGACCTTCTGGATTCTCATGTTGTGGGTGTGGTCAGCTTTGTCAACTTTGCACAATTTTTTCACTATATATTATTTAGGATAACAACAGCTGTAGGCTTAAAGCGAGAAGATAAGGACACCTCAATCAATCAATCAAACTTTATTTCTATAGCACTTTTCCTATGAAGCATAACACAAAGTGCTTTACATTAAAATAAAACTGATTAAAAAACAAGCACAATCATAAAAATGTAGGACACCCCCACCCCACCCTCAACACACATGCAATCTACCCAACCCCTTTCACAACTCCCACCCCCTTAACTGATGGAACCCATTGGGAAACAGGCTGAGCACGGAGAGAGTTGGTAGTTCAACCAATTATAGTTGGGTCCTCTTCCTCTGGGGACAACCACATAGCCAGTCTAATGCAGCATCACAGGTGAGGACCCAGCCCCACCACAACAAGGTGGCGAGGCAGGTCCCCACCTAGAGCCGCAGCAGCTGAACCATAGCTGACCCAGAGGGAAAGGACTCAGCCGAGGAGGCACTGGATTTAAAAATGATAAAATATAAATCTACATTTAAAATGGAGCATTTGATAAAAGCAACAAGCAATAAAACATGAGAATAAAAAATATTCAAATAAGCTATAAATCATCCAGTGTAAAATCATAAAACATGATAAAAATAATAAAAACAAGATAAATTAACATGATAAAACCTAACTAAAAGCTAATTTAAAAAGATAAGTCTTGAGCCTTTTCTTAAAAACCTCTATGTTCTCTGTGGTCCTCAGGTCCTCCGGCAGACTGTTCCATAGACGGGGGCCATAGTATTGAAAAGATGCCTCTCCATAATTTTTGGTTTTCACAGTTGGAATGATCAATAGACCACTGCCCGATGATCTCAGGGTCCGCGAGGGTTCATATTTAACTAAAAGATCAGATAAATAAGAAGGCGCAAGACCGTTAAGACATTTAAAAACCAATAAAAGTAGATGGGGAGATGGGGGAGCCAATGCAGGGATTTCAAAATCGGAGTGATGTGAGCTCGCCTTCTGGTCTTGGTAAGAACTCTTGCAGCAGAATTTTGGAGAAGCTGAAGGTTCTTAATGCTATTTTTTGGAAGACCTGCTAGAAGGGCGTTACAATAATCAACTCTACTGATTATAAAAGCATGCATCAGCGTCTCCATATTAGCAAGAGAGAGACCTATACAACTTGAATTACTCAAACATGCTCGTTCATTCTAAAAGAGTATTGATGGTAAGGATTTCTGTGGATTTTAACAGTAATAACTACTTGGGATGTCTTTGGGACTATGTAGGGTGATTGACTGAGAAACCGCTGTTGTGTGTCTGGGGTGTTTTTGTGTACTTTGTTGACAGTCCCTGCCTGCCTCTGCAGCTTCACATCAAAGCAAACTCCGGCTGTAACTCGTTTTGTGCATCACAGTTCAAACTGGTCAGTAGAACTACATTCAGCGTTGCTCTGTAATGTTTGTGGATAAAGTAAGTAGAAAGAACCAAACAGACTGGCGATATCGTGACAAGCACATAAACAAAACGGATCATGTCTATGACACGGACACATTGTTTCTTTCCAACTTTTAATTGCAGTTCATCTTATAGTATTCATGAGCAGATGAGGTCAGAACTCAGCCTGTTTGTAGTTCTTTGCTTTTCTAGTTCTTTAAAAATTCGAACAAGGATCACCTGTTGTTTTTTTTAAATGAATGCAATCCAGTCCGGTGCTGCTGCGAAGGAGTCTAGTTAGGGCAGATGACTCACACTGGCAATAGATGACTTGGGGTCCTGCTGCAGCCACAGGGTCTGCTGCTGACCTCGCAGACCTCTGAATTCACTTAGGTTCACGCAGTAATCCACCATTTAAAGAGGAAGGGCTAGTGTTATAATCACAATAGTTCTTTTTCTGCGTGACTCGTCTTCATACAATTGGTAAGCACAGGACTTGATTGTGTTACGCAAAAATAGGTCTTATTTTAAAAAATGTACCAAATGCATTTTACACTCGCATGATTTCCTGTTTAGGTTGTTAATTGTCCCAACTTCCCAATAAAGTGCTCCGGCTTGCTCTGGCGTCCAGGAGAAACGAATAGAAACACCAGGGAGGCCGGACCGGACTGGATGCAGTGTGGAGGCCTCTTGCACTTTTCAAATTACGTAAAGACTCCGGCGTCGGCACCAGAGCTGGACCGCATGCATTGTGAGCCCGGGGTTATGATTTGTGAGATATCGCCAGTCAGTTGAGTGAGTTTCAGCAGTGGAAGTCAGGGAGCAGAGTGGGAAGACAACAACCCTCTTTGTAAGTTCAATTTGCTCAAACTCTGCCACAGTGTCCCTCACAGAAAAAGTTTTTACATCAAAACGTAGGTACTTTTCCTGGCTGAAAGACAATACCACTTTGACAACCCTGAGACATATAGTTTTCTCACAGTGGCCCTAAATATCAGCAAAAGATGATCATTTCTCCATTGACCATACATTTTTTTCGAGAAAATGTTCTTGTCTTCTTCCTGCTTAAAACTTATGATTATTCCTGGTTTCCTGGGAAAAAAAAGATAAAAATCCCACTAATTGTAGTCCATCATCTCTGGATTCTGACGGTGTTTTTGTTTTTACGCAAAGATAAATGATTTAAAAGATATGAACATTTGTTTGAGCCAAGTCCAAACGGTGACTTTCAAAGAGAAAAGCTCATGTCCCCCTCCTTCTGCTCCTGTGTGTGTGAGAAGAGGTTTCCATGGCGACTGCGGCGCTCCAGTGTGTGCACGCGCACACACACACACAAACACACTGTAGGATTGAGTCCACAGTTCTGACACGTTCAAAGACAAATGAACGTATGGAGTCCATGTCGGGTCAGCTTAAAAAAACAGATTGCAAATTTGAAAATAAAAAGCAAAAATTGGAAACAAGACATAAGCAGTTTTAAACTCAAAAGTACACATTGTAAACTAGAAGGATTTAGCAAAAAATTGGAAATAAAATTGTAAATTTATAACTTTTTATTCTTTTGAATAAAAAGAAAAAACTAAAACTGTTGAATAAAAATAATTTCGTTTATATTTTCAACGTTTTTTAGGCGCTCTTACTCTTTGCTTTCAGTTCTCAGTTTCGATTCCGTTTTCAAGGTTTTACTGCCGAGCTGATCTTATTTTTACGTGAGGGTGGAGCTTTGAGCTCATTGTCTATGGAGAGAAATAAGTATTATTCTGATTTGTGCATGCATAATTCTTGATCGGTGCGCAACTTTGGATTTGTGCGTGCATAATTCTTGATTTGTAACTCATAAAATAGATTTTGTGCATAAATACAAACGTTACAAAATAAAAAAAATACAAATTACAATGTACACATGCACAACTTAGTTA
Organism: Oryzias woworae; assembly: GCA_016861445.1. Lineage (NCBI taxonomy): Eukaryota > Metazoa > Chordata > Actinopteri > Beloniformes > Adrianichthyidae > Oryzias > Oryzias woworae. Next base: position 677,631 of record BOLG01000747.1, read on the forward strand.
CGAAAGCTTAAAAAAGCAACTACACACACAAATCTTAAAAAATTATGCACAAATCGCTTGTTACGCACACACAAAAATGCATTTACACACAAATCTGATTTAAGACTCTTTTCATGTCTCCCAGATTCGTGCATAAGTGATGCGTTTAAATGCTGCTGGAATGCTGGGTTATCAAAGTTTTCTGATCAGCCGCTCTGAACTTAGCATAAGATCTGGTGAAACTTGAAATTTGTCAACTTTCTTAAACAGATATGACCGCAGATTAATTTTAAAAAGTCTAAATAAGCATTTTAAAACACTTGTCCCTAAAAAAAAAAAAAAAAAAAAAAAAAAAAAAAGAAATTTCCAGAATTGAAAATTTCCTCTCCTCCCCTCACAGCACTTCCGACATGGGGCTCTCTCCTGAGCAGGTAACCCTCACCGCGGGGAGACGTTCCCGCTCTAGTCTGGTCTCACGGCAGAGGTTCTCCGTGGCAAACGTGAACCCACAAAGCGGAGATGGTTGACCAGACCAACGGCCCGCTCTGCAACTTTTCAGAACGGTCCAGCAGGCAGCGGCACCTGCTGTCCCCGTGACTGGTGACCAGCGGTCAGGAGGGTTACCCGTGTCTGAGACGCTGTCAGGAGAGGGGCCGCAGAGCTGAAATGTTAATTTCTGGAAAATATTTTTATTTTTAAAGAGGCAAGTGTTTTACAAAACTTTATTTAGACTTTTTTTATATTAATTAGCTGCATATCTGTTCAAGAAAGTTGGAAAATTTCAAGTTTCACCAGATCTTATTCACCGCTTTCACTTGCAAATCATATCAGTATTGTTCCGTGACGATCAACAACAGCTTGATCTATTTTTTGCATTTATGGTAGGGTTGTTATCAATCAATCAATCTTTATTTATATAGCACTTTTCAGATAAAACATAACACAAAGTGCTTTACACAAAAAAAAAAAAATAATAAAATAATGATTAGTCAACTGAGTGACTATAACAAATTGTTAACGCTAACTTGGTATACTCGACATGTTGTTCTCTTTTTTTAAATGCATTTCTGCAGCAATGCACCGCTGAAGCCGGCGTAGCTTTAGCATTGGTTTAGCGTTGATGTAGCGTTGGTTGCTGAGAAGTCTAAGGAAGTTCAGATTTGACTGATGGACTAGTGCACCAATCATTACAAGTCTCTCAGGATCCATGGAGATGCAGTTTGGGCTAATTCAATGTAGGTCTGAACTCAACGTCAGCTAAATTACAAATGAGTTCCTGGTCCATTTCACCCATTTTGTTTTTAGTGGTCCCGCTCCGGCTCCGCTATGACAATGCCATGGATTGCTGCTTCAAGGCCCTGCACCGTTCCAGCAACGCCGTGTCCGCTCGTAAGACGCTTATGACCGCTCCCCCGACATTCGTGCAACGTTTAATTGCCGCCAGTGCAGCGCTGGTGAAGCAGCGGTGGTCCAGCGTTCAAGATTTCTGCTTTGGCCTTGCGGGCCCAAGCATTCACAAACATGCATCTAGGAGAGACAAACTTTGACTTGGCATCAGTCTAACGGGGGTGAACTTTGCCAGGGCAGAGAATGGACCTCTCCTAACTGCTCGCAATATTTTGTGCAGCTCAAAACATTTGGAGCGGTTGGACGGACCCTCGAGGAATCAGCAGTACCTGTGCCTATGCGCCGTTGCTTTGACGGAAGCCCTCCTGGCAAACCTAACAACAGCTCTCCTGACTTACGTTAACAATGCCACTGCAAATGCCCACTAAGCGATGGCTTACTGAGCAGGGCTACAAAGCTCGCCAGGGTTACACAGGCCTGCTCCATGCCAACTGTCCCACCCAAAGCTCTTTTTTTCTAATGAATTTCGGCTGCTTTGTAGAAGCTATGTCCTAGTTATTATGTCCGTTTTTATTATTTTTATTTTGGCGAAAAACTGAATAAATGTTCACAGGATTCATGGATTTTTTTAGACAAAACATTTTTTTAGAGACTTGGGGAAATATCTTACACCAGTATTTGCACTGTTTAATGTATTTGTTTATATACAAACCACTAACCATATTTTAGTTAAGTGCATTAATCTGGAAATTTACCTGGTTGTGATACATTTTTTTTTATCTCTGCTGTTTTGCTTAAAAAGAAGATAAGCTGCCAAAGCAACATACGTTTGCTTTGCTTGGTTTTATAAAGCAGTTTTCTGTTTTCCAGTTTTCCGTCTATATTTCAAAGCGATCGGTCATCTCATCAGTTGTATCCAGAATTTCGTGGTCTGGTTCAGACAAATGTTGGCTAGTTTTGACTGCTACTCTCCACGGTAACTGCGATGAACTTCTCAGTGGTGTTCATACTTTTCAAGCGACGAGATTGTCTCCGGTGTTTATTTTTAACGGGAAGAACAGCTTTCTCACACACTTGTTTCGACTGTGAATGTGCAGGAACATGGAAGTCAGAGGAGGGAGTGATGTGTTCCTCCACTGAACAGAAGCAGGCAATACAAAGGCAAAAAAAAAAAAAAAATGGGCGAATTGCATTCGGGAGGGCTGTAAGATATAAGACGAAATATAAGACAAATCATTCCAGTAACTTACTCTGTTTCTTTCTAATTGTCTGTCCTCTCTGCCTCTATCTGTTTTTCTGTGTCTGTGTGTGAAGTTCAGTTTCCTTTAACTTCTTCAGTAAGTTTTTCCTCGTTTTCAGTGATTAAAAACACATTTTTCTGGACAAAGTTTCCTCTGTAGTCGTGTACTCTAATTGCTGAAATGAATTCAAGTTAAATGATGCAATTTTCCCACCATTGCGCTTCAGGCGTAAAATTCCAGTCACGGGTGATGTCACCAGCAGGTGTCACATTCTGCAGCAACAGGGGTGATTCCGCTCCGATTGGCCGTGTGACCACTATGACGCCAGCAATTATGAATCGCTTGAAGTATAAACCAGCCCTAAAACAAAATTGATCTGGATTGAGGTATTGAGGTATTTGAGTTGATTGATTTATTTGAAGCAAAACAAAACATTTTAGACACCATATTTGCCAAAACAAAAATGGCTGGAGTGACTCTTTGTTTCAGATTTTAAGGCGCCGTAAAACATTCATCTGTTCATGATGGTTCCTATGGAAACCAAATATGCACTTTGGTATATTCATATTGAACAGTATGCTTTCGTTTAACATCTTTTTGTCTGTATTTGTAGACAATAACTGGACAAACTCTCCTGGACCTGCAGGTTTGGAAAGTTCTGTGAGAAGATCCAATGGCTCATTTGAAACTGCTGTCTGCCAGGATTCCAAGCACTCCCCGCCTTCGTGGAAAAATGGTTCTAAATGTGGAGTGAAACGTTTGAGCTCTGACCCAGGTCAGGGTAAACCCAAGAATAAAAGGACAACTGCAAATGGATCTGAGGAGATAGAGTTGTGGAAAAGTCCCAAGGTGGTTGTTTGTGACATTGCCAAAAGTTGCGGCACCTGTAGACACGGATGTGGCGTCATTTTACCGAAAAGTCTCAAGAACAAAGCTGTTCATTGCTTTAAGCAAGCCATGCTAACTGGAAAATGGTTTTTGCATGGTTGTGCGTTTGATGATAAACGTAAAGAACAGACTCGCAGTTCCACAGCCAGACGTTGCCTCAGTGTGGTTCTGGATGGGAAGAAAATCCATCAGGATTCAAATGAAGAAGTTGGTGATAGGCAGATGCCCCTCAGACACGCCTCAGCACTCCTCTACCGCAACTTCGGAAATCAAGACGCCACTGCTGCTGCTGCCTTGTCTTCAATGCATGAAGGCAATGAAAACCGCTCTAAGGACACGTGTTCTGATGGGGCTGGCCCGGTTTCTCATCAGACAGATGCGCGGGCCCACAAAAAAATCAAACTTGGGGAAAGCTCTTTGTTCATCCTCTCAGGCGACTCGGCTGCAAAGGAAAATGGTGCTTCTTTGAAGCTTTGTGAGAAGAGCAGTGCCTGGACAGAACAGCATGGAGCCCAGGTCCCATCAGAACCCATTTGTGAGGAAAACCATGATGATATCCCAGAGTCCTTCACCTGCCAGAGAGTCAATGTGTACACCAGGAAGGTACCATATTCATGCGCTCGCACCAACATCCCCTGGCCTTTTGGGAAAGGTCACCTGAGTTCACATGGAGTTTTGGCCTCTTCTTCATCTGAGGGTGTTGATTTATCAGCAAGTGACTCTGTGACCGAGAACCCAAATCAGACGGGTTCCTCCAGCAGCCGGAGCAGCACTGCGCTTCAAGAAGCACCTTTGGACAAACAGGAGGGCGGTGACGGGAAGGCAGCAATACCATATGAAGGTTCAACCAATGGCCTTCGATTGGATCCAAAATCCACTGGCGATGGTGAGAAGCAAACTCCTCCCTCCCTGGATAACGGCCTGGAAAGAGTCAGCTCCGGCATAACCAGCTCCACCGCTGCTTTTTCTCCACCTACAGACACATCCACCCAGGGTCATCCCTCTCCCATTTTACTGCCGTTTTCCTCCTTTCTGTCTGAAAACGCTGAGGATGGGTTGAAAGCAGGTGATAAATCTGTGTTCCACTGTAAACCCTCCCAGCTGAGTGCCTGGAGTTCTCTGTCCTCCTTTACTTCAGATAACCTGGACTCTTCTCATTCTGGTGAATCTTCTCTTCCGTTTCCTCAAGATGAAGACCAGATGGATAAAAGTCTTCCAGGAAAACCGGTTTCAAAAGGAAACTCATTCCACCTTAAGAGCTCGTTTCTGTGTGGTTTCCTGAAGACTGGCTGTATGAAAACGGACACAAATCAATTCATCCTGCCAATTCTACTTTCTCCTGTCACCTCGCCACATACCCTTGCGTGGAGGAAGAACTGTGAGGGTCAAAGTTCAAGAAGTTCTGATGAAGAGGAGCAAACAAAGGACAACCACTCATGTCCTGAACGCCACAGGCTGCAAAACCAAACTGAACAACATTCCAGCTGCAGCACTTCTCCAGGAAAAGCCAGGTCTTCCCATTGGAGGGATAAAGATGAGCGTGAAGGTAAGGAGGGAGTTAGTGATGAACATGAACAGGCTGTGGGACTGGCGGAAGAAGATGCCTCCGATTCTAAAACTAAGAGCCCAGCCGGCTCATCTGTTCAGACTGACGCTCAACCCCGCAGTGGCGAGGAGGATCCGTCTGTTCTTGACGAAATCACGGCGTATGAACACGACATCCTGCTAGTGGACCTGTTTCAGGATGACCCCGAGCTATTTGTAGACCCTCCAAAACAAAGTCGGCTAAGGCTGGGTCCTGCACGTGGATCCGTGGCCCCTAAAAAGACAGCCCCGGCTGCTGCCAGGGTGTCATTTGCAGTGGGCGGAACTCCAGGTAAAATGGTTCAAAGGTAAGTTTGTGGTGTGATGTAAACTGCAGTGCCACAGGAGCTGTGAAGCCCTAAAGGGGTCCTCTGTGTTTCAGCCCGACCTCTGTGAGGAGCGACTTGTGCAGCGACGGTTGGAACGCCGCAGGTGACAGGAATTTTCTTCACTTCACCAAAAAATGTTCATCTTTCTGAGCACCAGCGTGCAGCGCTATGGCTGTACACTGAAGCTCTGTGGTTCTGGCCTAAAAACTGATGCACGTCTTCCTGTTTTTGTTTGCAGAAGAGAGTGACAGCAGACCGTGGAGACCTCGCTGCAGCAGTACCACCCCACCCAACATGCAGAACGCATGTCCTGCCCCAGACGAGCACAGCAGACATGTGGTAATGTGATGGATGGGTGGGTGGGTGGATGGGAGGGGACACATCTGCCGGACAAAGAACAAAGCATTTGAAATGCTTTTAAGAATTACCAGCAAGTCGTCAGACACGGCTCCTAATGTTCTTGCAGCTTCAGGAAGGGAAGCGTTACTAGCATCTTTTTATTGCATAAATGTTCACTCTGAACTAAAAGCTGATAAGTGTTCTGCAATGGTTGCATTGCAGCTCCATTATGTTAGAAGGATGAGATTCATCCACCAGAGATTTTTATCATTCGAGATAAAATTACATTAGAAGTTTGTAAACATGTTTTTCATGAAAGGAATTCATTAAAACAGAAACCAGGTAAACAAATGAAAGAAATGATGTGATAAAGTCATAAAGTTTAATGCAGTTCTGCCTCGTCAGTCTCCATAGCAGCTGAGCAGACTTTTTTCATCCAATAGAAGTTCTTCTTAGCTCACAGGTCTGCTTTGCTCTAATGTTTCACCTCACCTTATCCTAAACCCCTTCTACCAGTTTGTCTAAGTCAGTTTGTAATTACAAGCCTTGATCCAGTCATGTGATTGGGTATTGGACCCCATCACAAAGTTTCAGACTCACATTAAATTGGATTCTTCAACCTGATGATGGATCACATTTTTATTTTGTTTTCATTATTATGATCAGCGTTATATGTTTAAAGATAAATTACATAGATATTCACAGATACAGCCTTCCGGGATCAATACTTCTTCTAATAATTGTTTAAAACTGATGGCAAGTGTCTTTATTGGTTTGTTTCAACACAAACGACAACCCACAAAAGCATTTCCGACCTCAAAAAGATTTTTTCAATCCTTTAGAACTGAGCGTGTCGCACTTTTTGAATTCCCATAATTTCTGAACAGTTTGCTCTTTTTGAAAAATTCCAGCAGTTTCTGAAAGCTGAAACATTGTCAATATCGTGTCATTACGAAGCCCGCGAGCAGCTCTTTGTTTACCGGGAAGACAGACAGAGCGGTAGAGAAACAGGGATCCGTGCGTGCAAAGTGCATTTTTACAACAGCGACAAAAAGAAGAACAATGTCAGCAAGACGACCCTTCCGGGTAGTAAAACCTCCATGGATGTTCAGAGAAGATTTTGAGACAAAAGGAGCAACAGAAGGAATCATTTTTGGTGAGAAAAGGTAATGTTTGAGGAGCTCTATTTCCAGGTTGTTTTCTGGATAAATCAAGGCCTCGCTAGCTAGATTTTACTCTGAAACACAGAGAAAATGTAATTGTAATGTAAGTTACCTTATTTTTGACTTGTACGTTATCTTATAACATAAGCATATATTTACATTTGTTGAGGAAAAGCTATGCTGTGAGATCATAATAAATGAAGCCTAATTTCTTTCAAGTTTCCTGTGTCCTGTGAGAGCCTGGGGGCTGGTGCTGATGAGCTGCTGGAGGGCCAAAGAAAGAAGGAAAACATGGGAATGTTGGAGGTTCTGTGATGTGGTCAGAGACCGAAGCTGCTCACCACATCAACAGAAGTTAGTCTGCACATATTTGACATTTTATGCACTGTTTTTGCACATTTAAAGACAAAGATACAGAAATGTAGTTGTAAGTAATTCTATACTTGTCCAATTTAAACTTTTTACATGTAAAACCTGTTGTTCATGTTCAATTGCACTGTTTTTCTCACTAAAAACTTCAAAAATCAAATTTTGATTTTGTGTTTTATTTCTTTCGAAATTGTTATTACACTCTTATAACATAAGGTAAATCGTGAAATAATGATAGATATTGAAAAGTCCATGTTTTCTGGGAAAAGGGGCAAAAGCACTCATTTACAGGACATTCTCTGACCCTTTGTAGTCAAAATTAGCAGAAATGTCTTAAAGGGTTGATAAAGGTAAATTCCCACCGAACGCAATTAGCTGCGGCCAGTTTCAATGTTAAATTAATGTAAATATGGAATTTAAGGTTAAGCTAGCGAGACACTCTGATGCCTGGCTCCTTGGCATCAAAAGATAGACTGCTAGAAAGGGGGGTGGGAGGAAGCGAACTTATATAATATAATCTCACCCCGACTTGACAAAACCATTTACTGTACATTAGTTATCAACCGGTTTGTAACTTATGATCAGAGATTTATAGTGTACCGACATTCAATCAGGTGACATCCTTAAGTAACAAGAAGTCACACTGCTATGTATGTAGATGCACTATTTTAAACTTGATTGTTTCATATGCAGAGATAAAAGAATCAGTGATGTGAATAAGTGTTAGGTTCAAAACCTAGACATTAGTAAATCTGCAAAGAAACACAAGAGAGTTGAGTATGGTTTTAACCTGCAGGGAGAAAAAGCTGGAGACTGCTTTCCAGTTACAATCTCCAAACCCCTTCTGAAAGCAGCCTCCTTTCTCCGAGCTTTTTATTAGGTTGGGAATGCCCTGTTTTACAAGGTCTCAACTGCTAAGGGAAAGGGTACGATTAAATGTTCCAGTTGAAACAATCTGCGTGTCACCACGACATGTTTATCAAGCTAAGCCTTCTGTCTTCGTACGTCACAGCTGGATGAAGTTAACTCTTCTGCATTCCTGCTCAGTGAGTTATCAAGTTCTCCTGTAAACACATAAACAGATAAGGCAAAACACAGAAAACTTCATGGTCATAAAATATAGTAAGGAATAGAATAAATGTATGTACAATTTCTCCAACAATAAGTCTCCAGCATATTAGAATATAAAAATCAAAGTTATGCATATTATTTTCATCAGAAGTGCCGTTTATTTTCATTTGAGATCATGAGTCGTGAATCACTCCGTTTGGAACCAAGTCAGGTGATTTGATTAAAGCTTTTGTCTGAGACGATTCTAAATTCAGCTGCCTGAATAATAGCCGTCCTTCAGATTTGAACAGAGTTTACAAAGTTCTCCTCGTTATGACTGCAGACTTTGTCAGGTCCAATGTCCAAGTTGTCTGCAGGGCAGAAATCGCTGCTGAAAATCAGGTCAAAGTTGATCTATGAGACAGTAGTAGATCCTAGGCACCATATTTTCTTGTAATCATATTTGACTCTTATTTTACATCCATTAAGGGCTCAGACATCCGTGACCACACACTTCTCAAAGTCTTTCATGTTTGTGATTACCATAGCCTTGGTCAGGTCAGGTGGACCGAGAGGTTTAACGTAGATCCTGGAATTTAACATCCCCATGTGCTCTGGATCTGCCTTATCGGCTTCATGAGCCTGGCGTGCTTTGCCAGTCCAGCATTAGCTTTGCTGAGATGATCATTAAGATCAACAGTGGTCCCTTTCAACAGTCTTATTTGCTTCATCAGAGCTATTTTGTAGTTTTGGTTTACAAACCTGATAAGGATCGCTGGTTTATCTGACTCCTCTCTCCTGGGAAGCAGGCGGCAGATCTTGATGTTATTCAGATCCAAAGAAATCCCTTTAGAAGTGAGGAATGATCCAACTTGATTCTCCACGCTCTCAGCTGTTGCAGCTGCAGCCGCGTTAGCCTCTGTGCTAACATTAGCTGCACCAGACCTAGCCCGGGGTTTGAGTTGAAGTCTCGTGAGAATATTATTATTCATTATTACTTGTTAATCCAAGTCATTAATTTTTCTATGCAGGAGGTCAAGCCGATTATCCCGTTGTTCTTTTCTCGCTCTTTCTCATCAAAAATCTTCCGCAAGTTCTATTAGAGGTGCTAGCTTAGCATCTAAGCTTAGCATCTTAGCTTGGATGTCGGCAAGTACAGTTTTAAGCTCTGCAATATTAGATGTTTAATGATTTTTCTATAGTAACATGTTCAGCTCTATATTGCAGAATTACTGCTTTTTTGTAGTAATTGTGAGGTAATTAAAGATTAAAGTTGCATATATCAGGAAAGCTGTGGACACGCGTCTTCTCGACACCAGAATTAGAAATGAATCTGAATCCGTTTATAACAGCTGTCAGGCACAGTTCCACTGCAGGAGTGCAGACAACTGCTCTAGAAAGTATTCAGACCCCTTAAATGTTTCACTCTTTGTTATAGTGCAGCCATTTGCTAAAATCATTTAAGTTCATTTTACTCCCATTATTGTACACACAGAACCCCATACTGACAAAAAACACAGAATTTTTGACATTTTTGCAGATTTATTAAAAAAGAAAAACTGAAATCTCACATGGTCCTAAGTATTCAGACCCTTTCCTCAGTATTTAGTAGCAGCACCTTTTGATCTAATACAGTCATGAGTCTTTTTGGGAAAGATGCAACAAGTTTTTCACTCCTGGATTTGGGATCCTCTGCCATCTCTCCTTGCAGATCCTCTCCAGTTCTGTCAGGTTGGATGGTAAACGTTGGTGAACAGTCATTTTCAGGTCTCTCCAGAGATGCTCCATTGGGTTTAAGTCAGGGCTCTGGCTGGAACATTCAAGAACAGTCACAGAGTTGTTGTGAAGACACTCCTCGGTTATTTTAGCTGTGTGTTTAGGGTCATTGTCTTGCTGGAAGGTGAACCTTCAGTCCAGTCTGAGGTCCTGAACACTCTGGAGAAGGTTTTGGTCCAGGATATCCCTGTATTTGGCCGCATTCATCTTTCCCTTCATAGCAACCAGTCATCCTGTCCCTGCAGCTGAAAAACACCCCCACAGCATGATGCTGCCACCACCATGCTTCACTGTTGGGTCTGTATTGGACAGGTGATGAGCTGTACCTGCTTTTCTCCACACATACAGCTTAGAATTAAGACCAAAAAGTTCTATCTTGGTCTCATCAGACCAGAGAATCTCATTTCTCACCATCTTGGAGTCCTTCAGGTGTTTGTTAGCAAACTCTATTCAGGCTTTCATATGTTTTACACTGAGGAGAGGGTTCCGTCGGGCAACTTTGCCAGTCAGTAGAATCAAACACAGCTGGACTTAATTGAATGTGTGGAACCATCTCATTGATGGTCAGGACAGCACAGAGCAAAAGTACTTTACAGGAGGACCTTGAACTTCAACAAGATGACCTTATCATTGATGTGGTTTATTATAGAGAGAAACAGCGGCACCGACTGGTGAAAAAGTGTACTGCACACCACAGCAAAACGCTTTCGTTCCTGTATTTCATCACAAGCAGCAACATCAGATTTTTTAAGTTGTTAGAAATGTGAAGACAGAAGGGCCAAATGCCCTCTGAAGTTTGGAGTTTGTGTTTTAATTTTAACTTTTCTTCTGAGTTAAATATATGTCACAGGAAGGGGTCTGAATACTTAAGACCATGTGATTTTTCATTTTTTTTTTTTTCAAAATAAATCTGCAGATAAAGATACAAAATTCTGTGTTTTTTTGTCAATATGGGGTTCTGTGTGTACATTAATGAGTAAAAAAATGAACGTCAATGATTTTAGAAAATGGCTGCAATATAACAGAGTGAAAAATTTCAAGGAGTGAATACTTTCCATACCCACTGTTTATGGTAAGATTTTTTAATGGAGATGTGATCGCGCAATCAAAAATGTTCAACAGTTTAGAAGATACTTAAGGAACAGTCACTAAACTTTATCACGACTAATTTCCCCCTATTTTTACTAGTTAATCGTTAACAATTTTTACTAGTTGAAAGTTGCACTATTATTATTTGATTGCTAAAGCTGCTTCACAGAAGGGCTCTGTTTAAGTGTAAAGTCATAAAAGAAAGTTAATGAAATAAAAATCAGGCACAAGATGGGTCTGTTTTTAAAATTGTTGGTTTTTTCAATGTGTTTAATTTTTTTTATAAAGTCCTATATTACAAAACAGTTGTCTCAATGGGCTTCATACAGGTATTTTTACAGAAGGACATAAAGTCAGTCCTAAAATATAAATTAAAGCTGGTTGCCAAACTAAACAAACTAAGCTAAGCTGGGCATCCCTGCTTTTAGACTCTCCAGTCTCGTTAAGGAAAAACTCATAAAAAACCTGGTTTTGGTGGGGGAAAAAAAGGAAGAAACCTTGGGGATGAAGGAGGGATCCTCCGTGTTACAAAAAGTATTGGATCATGACTCTGTATCAGCAGATACTAAAAATCGAATTACTCAGAATCGGATCAGAGTTAGAAAAATAAAAAATAAAAAACCTGATCAGGGAATCCCCATTTACAAATGTCTCGTTTTGGTTTAAGATGTTTCTGGCACAGTTTGGACCATTATCTCCCTGTTAGATGACCCTGAAATCAACAGTTTCCTCCTCTGTTAACGTTTAATTCATTTGAACTTGAAAAATGTATTTTTAGTTTTCTAAAGTTCACCCCATTCTTTAGTCAAAACTTGAGCTAAATCAGTTTTAATATTACAAATATAAAAGCTGTAGTTTTTAAATGTTTTACACAGATAAAAAAAATCAGTCATGGGGTCATTTAAGATGGAAGGTTAATTGTTTTTGACAGGTTCAACTTGATGTCAACAACAACCACCATGCAGACGGCGTCTATAAAAGGTATGGATTCATCCATCAGTCCATGTTGTTAGTTCAGTTTGGTGTTAAAAGGGTTCTTTTCTGTCTGACAGGATTCAGCCCATCCAGACAGTCAGCTCTTCTCTTCTGTCTGCAGGAACGGGTGAGTGAAAGTGAACTTCTCACCTCAGTCCTACAATTTCACCTGATGTTGGGCCAAACAAAGCTGTTCTCTCTGCACAGGCCCCAGGGTGGTAAACGCAGCTGGCGGGTCCGAGTTCCGGCGTCAGAAGTCCAATTCTGTAAGTGTTTCATAAAAGGAGGACTCGCCATGATTAGAACAAACGTTCGACATTTCCTCTGGGTCCATTTTGCTTTTTTATTTTTGTGGAAAACAATAAACATGTACACCAGATTTGAAATAACTGCTACAATAATTTGAAGGAATTGACTAAATACACTCGGTACGGAAAGTTTTCAGACTAACTTGTTGACTAACTTTTACACCTTTAAGTTTGGTTTCATACCCAGCGGTCTCAGAATTGAACCAAAGACTGAAGCAAACTTCACTGCCTAAATGTGCTCGTTGTAATGAGAAAAATATCCGTCTGGTCTTGCTTATCTTCTGCGTATAACACGGTAACAAACGTCTGATACTCCTTCCTGCAGCATGTTTGCTGTCAGATAATCTACAGCTTTGACACGAGTCCTTTTCTACAGTTTCTCGTTGTTTTTGGTCCTCATAGCTCACAGCATTTGGCATGTATTTGCTTTACATCACTTCTGCATCCTAAAGTGGCCAGAAACATTTAGCTCTCAAGTGGATCAGGGTAAATTAGTTTTTCTGCTCCAGACTTCAGGTGAACTTTGACCCCTGCATAATAATAAGGCGCTTCAACGCATTAAACCTGTGTGTGTATCAAACCCTGGTGTAAGTAGATCTTCAAATCACTCAACAGGGTTGAGACGGAGCAACACTCTGTCTACGTGCTTACAGATAGTGATTTTTGAGATTTCAGTCAGACTTCAGCAAAACATACTAGTAGAATGTTGCTCACATATTAGCATTCATGAACATCCTTGCTGTGGATCCTGTGACATCTTCTCTCCTCAGTACTGCAGACAGTATTTCAGTGAGTCGCTGAGTTGCGGGTTCAAGATGTGTCGCTTCCAGCATCTTCCTGTGGAGGGGGATGAGAAGGTACCCACTGCTCGCTCTGTGTTGGAGGTGGGGTGGGGGTTCCTGCAGGTTTAACCACCTCAGAATGAAGAAATTCACCAAACGTTTGTTTCCTCTCAAGTTGATTGGAAGACAATTCAGTCAGGGTTCCTCTCCTGGTCCTGACTCAAAACTTTACATTTCTGTCCGTCTGCAGAGGACTTTCGTCACTGACAAAAATTGTATTTAAACGAGGGAGGGGCTAAAGCTGTGCAGCTGTGCAGAGCTCCCCAGATCTGATGAACTTAACGCCTGGTTCACACTGAATACGGAAGCGCCGCAAAGCGGCGTGGAACAGAGGCTGCTTCCATTTGGCGCCCTTGTTAACACGTGGTGTAATTCACAACAGATACGAATCACCGCAGATCTCCACGGCCGGCTCGCACCGTGCAGCGGAACGTTTCGGCATCTGGTCTTCTTTTTTGCCTGAGTGATCCGCGTCAATACTGGTAGAAAGTTACGCCAAGACACATGAGAAAATCGAGTCAATTTTCAAAACATAACCAAATTTTCCCAATAAAACACTGCGAATGACAAAAGCACAACACACAAAAACAAACAGACACGAACAGACAGACACGCACACACAGATCAACGTATTGGGTCAACTATGGAGCGGGGGGTGGGGTGGATGTAAAAAAACAGATGGAGAACAGATAGCCACAACTCAAGACGGACGACGCAAAACTAATTGCAGAAGTACAGAGATTTGTACGATCCCCAGCACGTGCTCCATGTTTGAAAAGGACAACGTTAAAACGACAAATGTTGGGAGACTGTAGCAACAACAATCAGATCAGTAAGTAAGTACAGTCTATTGTTCGAATCAAACAGGAAGTTCTGCACTAAACAAGGGTCAATAATGGCAAAAAAAACCCAAAACCCTCACTCACTCCGTTCAGTGTCCAGTGTGAACTTGGTGCCAGTCAAACAGTTGCTTTTGTGTCTTAATTTGATAAATGGTTAAAGCGACAGTCTGGAGAGCCCCCCCACCCCAAAGGTTTTGACTGTTACTGCAAAATCCCTTTTTGATTCAGTTTTTCTTTCTTCTAGTTCTGCGTTGAAGCTGTGATGAGGTTCATCAAAAACCCAGCATGCCTGCAAAAAGCTGGTGAGGATTCTTCTGTCCCTTAATTGTTTCTCCTTTCCCCTCTGACCTCCTGTTTGCCTCCAGGAGTTGTCTTCACCGGGTACTACCACAGCAGTCCACCGGGGGTGTACTTCTCCATGCAGATGCTCCTGTCCCTCCTCTGGGCTCTGCTTAAAGCTGGGATGGTGTCTGATATTTTCTCCGTCCTGCGCGTCTCTTTGGCCCACAACATAGTGGTTAGTCTGATGTTTGTTTGTTCGATTTCCTCTGTTGGTAAATTTTAATTTTTCATTTATTTATTTTTACATTTTGTTGGTTTTTTGTCTTTTGTTATTCAAACATGTTAGAAATAACTTTGTTCCTGTGGAAGAATGCTTTGATCTTCATCAGGAAATGGTGACGTTTAGATAAATGCTTAGATAAGTGAAAAAGATGACTAAATGTTAGAGATTCAAAAGATAACAGATACTTTTTGAGACAGTACCTACAGTATTAGCAGTATTAGTTCAAAACCATGAATACAAACAAGATATTGTTGATAAAAAGTATCAAATCGATTAGAAAGTAATCAAGCTAGTCTGTCAAACCTCCAATCCTCCATCAACTTCTCACTACTTTGCACACTACAAAGAGCCGTCTTCTCCTGGTGTTTCACTCTACTTATCCAAAATCTAGTGCCCTAGACATTTCCCTGAAGTCTTGGCAAAAAACAGCGTTCATTGATGGCCACCAGATTGGCCAATACACCATTAGGTAGGTCTGCACAATAAACTGAAAATTTACTGTCATCATGGTTTCAGCCCAGTGCGGTATGCTTACTGCAAAAGTAGACATAAGTGGTAGTAAGTGGTCTCCAGTTGCACACATGCTAACCTATCTCTTTGTAGTTTGAATTAACAAATCAAATAAAGCCCTTTATGCGTGAAACCAATGGTATGGAGCTCTTTGTGTCATTGACCAATCACTGGAGCCCCTTAATGCTTGATGCCCGCCTTCTACATGGTGCAGGAGAATGAAAAAAACTACTTTTTTCCCTGACACGTGACTGAACAAGACTTGTGATGGCTGAGAGCAGCACCTCAGAGGATATGCTCAAGATGAAACAAAGCATGTTGGTCAATGGATCGGATCACTCGCCACACAGGTGAACACCACCCCCTGGCCCGCATCATTTAAATCAAGTTTCTGATCAAACAGTACGCAATTCGCGCATCAGATTCGCGTCCACCGTCTATTATTTAACTTGCGTCAAAGTTGCTGCCTGATGCTTGTTCGAAAGCGTCTAAAAAATCGGACACTTCTGCCGCGTGTGGGAGGAGTTTAGCTCATAACAAGTGGATGATGAGAGATCAGGTTTATTCTACAAAAAAACATCGATTTCTACGTCTGGGTTTTTGAGGCTATCCAAAATGCACTTTTGTTTAAATGAACATATTGGTTAAACATTTTTTTTACAAAGGAATTTCATGAGATCAAAGATGTTATTAGTATTTTTATAAATAAGCCTCAATGAGCACATTTTTGATGTAATACATGTGTGTTTGAAGTACTTTATATCTGTTTTATTAAAAATATATGTTAAATAAAATAAAATAATACATTTTTAGCTTTATTAGGTTAGTTTTCCTTTCTTTTTTCCCCCTCTTTTTACTGATCAATCAAAAATGATCCGAACCGTGACTCTAAAACCTTTACACAAACCTTGGGTTTTGTGATCTGCTACACCCCTAATGCCGGTTATTAAAGACTAAAAACTGCAGCTCTAAGGACAAAGTCTCAATTTCTTAATTTCAAACAGCAGTAGTTAAAGAAAACTATATGACATATCCAAAAGAAGTAATTCCTGTTTATCCCAAAGCCTCAACTACAGTGCATCTGAAACGTCTTCCCAGCGCCTCACTTCTACATTTTATGGTGTCACAGCCTTTTTTTCAAAATGGATTAAATCAGTTTTCTTCCTGAAACATTCTTTGAAAAACATTCCATAAGGACAATGTTGAAAAAGTTCTTTTAAAATTGTTGTAAATGTAATAACAATGAAAAACCTGAGAAATGACATGTACAGAAGTATTCCCAGCTTTTACTGTGAAGCTCCAAAGTGAACTGAGGTTTCTTCTGTTTCCACTGATGAGTCTTGAGATGTTTCAGCTGCTTCAATGAAGCCAACCTGTGGTCAATCCAGTGGATTGGACAGGATTTGGAAAAAGGTACGACCCTGTCTACATGAGGTCCAGGGTTGACAGTGCATGTCAAAGCACAAACCAAGCCTGAAAGAAAAGGAATTGTCTGTAGACCTCAGAGACAGGATTGTCTTGAGGCACCAGGCTGGGGAAGGGTCCAGAAACATTTCTGCTGCCTTGAAGGTTCCATTGAGCACAGTGACCTCCATCATCTGTAAGTGGAAGAAGTTTGGAACCATCAGGACTCTTCCTAGATCTGACCGGCCATCTCAGCTGAGTGGTTGGGGGGGGGGTGGCACTGGTCAGGGAGGTCACCAATAACCTAGTGGTCACTCTATCAGAGCGTTCCTCTGTGGAAAGAGGAGAACCTTCCAGAAGGACAACCATCTCTGCAGCACTACACCAACCAGGCCTGTATGGTAGAGCAGCCAGACGGAAACCCCTTCTTCTTAAAAAGCACATGGAAGCCCGTCTGGAGTTTGCCAAAAGGCACCTGAATGACTCCCAGACCACGAGAAACCACGTTCTGTGGTCTGACCAGACCAGAGTAGAACTTTCTGGAGAGAATGGAATGAAAACCAGACACCGCTCATCACCAGACCAATACCATCCCTGCAGTGAAGCATGGTGGTGGCAGCATCATGCTGTGGGGATGTTTTTGGGCAGCAGGAAGGCATAAGAAGGTCAGGATAGAGGAAAAGCTGACTGCAACAATGTCCAGAGACATCCTGATGAAAATCTGCTCCAGAGAGCTCCTGGCCTCAGACTGGAGCGACGGTTCATCTTTCAGCAGGACAATGATCCAAAGAACAACGCCAAGATCTGGAAGGAGCGGCTTCAGAACAACTCTGTCCATGTCCTTGAGTGACCCAGCCAGAACCAGACCTGAATCCACTTAAACATCTATGGAGAGATGTGAGAATGGCCGTGCACCCACGCTTCCATCCAGCGTCAGCGCTACTGCAAAGAGGAACGGACCAAACTGTCCAAAGAAAGGTGTTCCAAGCTTGTGGCGTCACATTCAAAACCACTTGAGGCTGTAAATGCTGCCAAAGGTTCAGCAACTAAGTGTTGAGCAAAAGGCTGTGAATACTTCTGTACGTGTCATTTTACAGGTTTTAATTTTTAATACATTTGCAACAATTTAAAAAGATTTTATTCAACATCTTCATTATGGGACGGCCGTGGTGCAGTGGAAAGGGCAGTTGGTCTCTGATCAAGAGATTGCAAGTTCGATTCCCGTCTTGCCCGCCCATGTGTTGAAGTGTCCTTGGGCAAGACCCTGAACCCCACGTTGCCTCTGATGGAAGGTTGGCGCCAGTGTTCGGTAACGGAGCCACCATCAGTGTGTGAATGGGACTGTGACAGTAAAGCACTTTGGGCCTTAGGGTTAGGGTTGGCGGTATTTAAGTATACGCCATTTACCATGGCGTGTTTTTCAAAGAATGTTTCAGGTTGAAAACTGATTTCATCCATTTTGAAATAAGGCTGTGACATCATAAAATGTGGAAGAAGTGAGGCGCTGCAATTATAATTCTGCCGTTTTTAGCTAACATCTAAAATCCGGTGTTGTTTTCTAGGACATAGTTTCTGCAGAGCGGCAGGAGTTCATTTGAAATTCACCTCTTACTTGCGGGTGGGACTGTTGATGCAGAAGTAATTTAAAAAGTAATTTATCATCATTGTAGAATTGTGCTTCAAACAGAGGACTTTATGTTTATCAGTTTGTAGGTTAATCATTTCCAAGTTCAAATGACAATATTGACAGCGATTACCGGGGACAGTGACCATTTAAACATGCTCAGTTAAATGCAATGTGGTTTAGAAGGTGGGTGCACTAAACTTTTGCGCTGGTGCTCCTAAGAAATAAAAGTCAGGCACACCGATGCAACCAGTGCAACATTGGGTGCGTGTGCCCTGTGTGCACAGGGTACATGCGTACTAACACAAACTGGACAGCTCAGATGTACATTCTCACAAACAAAATCAATCATTTTTATGTACCTGCACACACACACATACAGGGATGTGACTTTCAGTGGAGCACCACTGAAAAATCTGGTCTTATGGACGACCAAATTGGTCGTACTCCAGAGCTCTACTTCTTTTGGAGACCGGCGTCTATTCCATCCCAGACAGAATGATGATGGCTAATGGGTTCATTTTGTGGTGAAATTCAATCACAAAATGCAGACACCAGATGAACATTTCAGGATTGATTGAAATGATGAGAACATGGTTTTCTGTTCTGATTAGAACTGGCTGTGAACGTTTCTTTTCCCTGTGAACCATCCTCTCATTCGGAACAAAGTCGCGGGGCAGCAGTCTAAGCAAAGATGCCCAGACTTCGCTCTTCTCGGTCACTTCCTCCAGCTCCTCTGGGGTGACCCCAAGACGTTCCCAGGTCAGCCGAGAGACGTAGTCTATCGGTTTCCCCGGGGCCTCCGCCCAGTGGGACATGCCTGGAACACCTCCCCAAGGAGGTGTTCAGGATGCATCATGACCAGATGTCTGAGCCAACTCAACTGGCTCCTCTGGATGTGGAGGAGAAGCGGCTCTACTCTGAGCTCTCACCGGGTGACCAAGCTTCTCACCCTATCTCTAAGGGAGCACCCAGCCACCCTACGGAGGAAGGTCATTTCAGCCGCTTGTATCCGGGACCTCGTTCTTTCAGTCATGACCCAGAGCTCATGACCATAGGTGAATATTGGAGCGTAGATTGACCAGTAAATTGAAAGCCTTGCTTTTTGGCTCAGCTCTCTCACCACAACAGACCGGTACAGCGACCGCATAACGATGAACGCAGCACCAATCTGCCTGTCGATCTCACTCTGCGATCTTCCCTCACTCATGAACAAAACCCCAAGATACTAAGACTCCTCCACCTAGGAAAGGAGCACTCCACCCACCCAGAGAGGACAAAACACCTTTCTCCGGTCGAGAACCATGGCCTCAGACATAGCTGTGCTGACCCTCATCCCAGCCGCTTCACACTCGGCTGTAAACCGTTCCAATGCATGCTGGAGGTTCTGGCTCGATGAAGCCAACAGGACAACGTCATCTGCAAAGAGCAGAGAGGAAATCCTGTGGTTCCCAAACCAGACCCCCTCCGGACCCTGGCTGCACCTAGAAATTCTGTCCATAAAGACTATGAACAGAACCGGTGACAAAGGGCAGCCCTGCCGGAGTCCAACATGCACCGGTAAAGGGTCTGACTTACATCCGGCTATGTGGACCAAGCTCCTGCTCTGGTCATACGGAGACCTGACAGCCTTCATTAAGACTCCCCATACTCCCAGAGAACCCTCCACAGGACACCACAGGGGACGCGGTCGAAAGCCTTTTCCAAATCCACAAAACACATATGAACATGATGAGTGAACTCCCACGAACGCTCCAGCACCCTAAAGAGAGTGTAGAGCCGGTCCACAGTTCCACGACCAGGATGGTCATGGTTTCAAATTTATGTTGTGTAAATACATACAGGACAGAACAGAGACAATAAAAATGAGTTAATCTGGACCAATGTTGCGCATTAGAGGGGTAGTGATACAAAAACAGTTTTTATTCAAAAAGTAAGAAGTGAAAAAATAAAACAGTTGTGTGTGATGGTCTGAAACAAGCTAATTGAGGAATACCTTGACTACCGAATTATAGCTTAATGTATTGCAAAGATATCAGAAATAAAACTCAAACAGGAACACAGTGTGGGAATCACCTGCTGCCATAAATCCATATTTTAATCAGGACTCCTGGTGATCTAATGTTTTGTGTCTTGAAGTTGTATCCTATTGTTCTGTCTGTTCCTGCACTTATCCATGTGCAGAGAAAGGTTCCACATACACCTGTTCTTGTGTGACACACCCCAGTGACTGAAATGTAATCGAGAGAATCTGGTACATTTTCAAAACCAAAAGTTTTTCAGAATAAGAGATCCTTCAGTTGTCATTTTGTCTCCCCTGACCAAACTTTACAGCTCAAGTGATTGAAGGTGAAGCTGATTATTTTGCAAAATAAAATATTTTCAGAATTTAAAACTAAATAATTTATTATTTATTCGACGGCCTGGTGGCAATTGATCCACGGAATGGTTCCGGTCCGCGGCCTGGTGGTTGGGGACCTCTGATATACAATATAATATTATCTTTGGCACACTAAAGAATTTCTTTTTTTGATGAAATAAGAGTTATTTTCACAAGTTCATTTTCCTACCCAGAAGTAAGACACCCTGATCTCTGATAGGGCTGGGTTAATAAAATGGATTAATCGATTTGAATCCATCTAAACTTAATAGGTCAATAACTGATCCTTAGAAGCAGAGATCTAAGTCAAAGTCAACCAGCTTGATGCTAACGTATAATGGAATTTTCCAGAGGAAGGCCAATGAACAGCTTTAAGCAGTGGGGCAAAATAGTATGATGTCAGCCACCCATTGTACAAGTTCTCTCATATAAAAAGATGAGAGGCCTGTAATTTTCATCATAGGTTTACCTCTACTATGAGAGACAAAATGAGAAAAAACATCCAGAAAATCACGGTCTGATTTTTAAAGAATTTAGTTGTTAATTGTGGTGGAAAATACGCATTTCATCACCTACTAATGAACAGGATTTCAGGCTCACAGACCTGTAACTTCTTCTGTAAGAGGATCATCTGCCCTCCACTCCTTACCTGTATTAATGACACCTGTTTGAACAAAAGACCTGTCCACAACTTCAGTCACTGTCCAAACTCCACTGTTGCTAAGACCAAAGAGCTGTCTAAGGACACCAGAAATAAACTTGTTGACCTGCACCAGCCAAGGAAGACTGAATCTGCGATAGATAAGCAGCTTGGTGTGAAGAAATCAACTGTGGGAGCAATTATTAGGAAATGAAAGACAAGACTAAATGATATCAGATGGCTGAATGAGTTGGGTTTCTGAATATACCACTCGACAAAACACAATTAAGTTAAAAGAACTGCGTGAGTAGTGTGAAGTTAAGTTAACTTAAGTTAAAAGAACTGCGTGAGTAGTGTGAAGAACATTCTATTATATATTCTCGTATGAAAGTCTGGCTTAAACGTAAGCAAGAAAAAAAAAAGATTGGAATTGGAAAACCGCGCCAAAAAACGAAATGAAACGCCAGAAACCACATCAAGTCTGAAAATTAACGCTGAGGGAGAAACTTCAGAAATCCTCAAAGAACTCCGACTGTCTCAGTCAGAAATTGCAAGTAATTTTGCTGAACTAAGAAAAGATGTTACTGAACTAAAACAGAAGTTCGACAAGTTGGAAATAAGGGTTGACCACACAGAGGAAAGAAGTGCGCACAGTCGGGCGAGACGAAACAAATTAAGGATTTATGTGGTGCTGGAGAAAACTGCAACAGCCACAAAACATCATTGCTGTACAGAAGATCTGCATGGAGGAATGGGCCTAAATACCAGCAACAGTTGTGAAAAGCTTGTAAGGACTTACAGAAAATGTTTGACTGCTGTCATTGACAACAAAAGCTATACAACAAAGTATTGAGCTGAACTTGTTTTTGACCAAATTCTTATTTTCCACCATAATTTACAGATACATTCTTTGTCACGTTAAAACAATGTGTCACTAGGCCGGCAGACCTCGACTGCAGCGGCAAAAGAAAGCGATATATGAGCTGATCGTCACGATTGGTTCACTAAAGCATCCGTTCAGAGAGAAAGTTCTCCTCTTACTGCTTGTTTTTGTCCAGAAGGTGAAGCAGAAGTTTGTTTTAAAGAAGTCTGTGCAGTGATATACAATATTTGGAATATGTGACCGGAACTTCTTTTTTAGATGTGTGTCAACATCCAGCAGCCAATCAGAATAGAGTGTTCTCCTGGACCATTTAAAGTGCAGAAACACAATGTTTGTTTCTTATGGCTGAATATCAGCATCTTTGTTTTCTTGGAGTAAAACTGCAGACATGAAAGTCTTTACAGTTCAGCTTGTCTTACTGTTGATGGGTTTTTTGTGCACAAATTACGTTTCTGGGATATCTGCGTTAACACTTTACACATTAAAACATTTCAGACAAAAAAAATCCAATTGTGTGATTAATCAGGTTATTTTAGACTTAAAAGCTCAAAAAAGTGTATTTTCCATAATATAGGCCAAGGGTAGGCAACTTCAGGCCTCCAGGGCCGCAGAGTCTGCATGATTTTCAGATCTCCAAGCACTATGTGCCCGACTCATGACTGATTACCTGGTTCAGGTGTGTCCAGCCAATTAGAACACGCTAGAGCATGGCATGCTGGAAAACATGCAGAAATACGGCCCTCGAGGCCTGGAGGCCATCCCTGACATAGGCCCTTTAATGTTGTGTCTCCTTTGATCTTCAGGAAGCTGAATTTCCTGGTTTTTGTCCTTAATGAAACATTCACTCAGTCATTTTTGGGAGATTTTCTAAAAAGCAAATTAGTAATAAAAACTAGAAGAATAAATTCCAAATCAAAACAGAATTTATCAAAACTCATTTAAGTAAAAAAAAAACTACGAGTGGAATTTTGAGTTTGTTTTTCCTACTTTTTCAATTCTGGATCTTATTGTTAAGGTCTGCAGATTCCATCTTTGTTCATCTGTCATCGTTCATCACCATTACAAACATCTTCTGATTTTCAGCCCAGCCACGAGTTCCTGCTTGACCTTTTCAACTTTGTGCGGGAAAAGTCTCTCACGGGCTTTGTTCCTGAACTCATGCAGCTCACCTTTAAGGTACCTCACCTCTTCAAACTGCATGGACAGCCCTGCAGGGCGGCGCTGTTCTTCATTCATTCTGTGTTGGCAGATGGCAAGCGTTGGTCTGGAGCTCAGCTTGGATTGCCTGGACTGTGTGAAAAACATGCCTCTGTTCCAGCAGACTGTTCATCCACACCCCGCAGCTTCAGCGTCTCCACACCTCAAGTTAGTGGAGCTTCAGCTTCATTCCATCCATCTATCTCTGATGGATTTTTCTAACAAGCCAAATGAACTGATTTCCTGTCTCCTAGCGCTCCGTTACCGGACTGCCTGAACTTGGCTCACGCTGTTGTTGAAGTAGAGGTTAGTTCTACTAAAACAACACCGCTTTTAGTTCATGCGTGTTCTAATGTGATGTTTTCCCTCAGCTGTGCACCAAACAGGAGGACTGGAAGCACATGGGGAAAGTCTTTTGCTCCATCTGCCAGTCCAGCTATCATCCCAGTCAGGTGGAGCGCATCAGCGGCCGCATCACCATTGCACTCCTGTCTGAGAGCAAAGACAAGCTGTCGCTGCCCTTTGCTGCCTTTGTGGAAACAGGTAGAAAGTTCTATTGAGAACTTGAATGTTTTCCATTGAAAACACATGTTCATAAAGCTGCGTTCACACCAAACGCAACTCGAGCGTCAAATTCTTGTCGGCCACCTCTCTTGAGTTCGCTGATTGACGCCCATCCAAAAATGTGTTCATAAGCTTAACGCCCGAGATGCGTGTGGGAGGAGCTCCTGCTAAATGTTTTTTAGCCTGGTTGCTACATGGAGCAGAGTCGGTGTGTACCTCATTACAAAACATGGAAGCAACAGATGATGTTTAAAGCTCAGGTTTATTTATTTATTTTGAAAAGTTCTACAAAAACATCGGTAACCTCGTCTCCATGTCTGGTTTGATGAGGTCATTCAGAGACTCTCCGGTACGCTGAGCTTCACCTGCTGCTGCAGGAGCTGCATCTGCTTGCAGAGGTACCACTGTGTCTCTGTGAGCCAGTTTGACAGCTTGCTGTCCGAGGGGGAAAAATAAAATTAGAGGAACTTTTGATTATTGTCCAGATGCAAAAAAGAAAAATGTAAAGTTCAGGAGGAGAACGATGACATTCTCCTACGTGATGGTTTTAGACTCCACCTACTGACTACATCATACACCATCATGGGCCAAACACGAGTTCCTTATTGGTTGATGAAATACAAATTGTACATCAAAGCTCACTTATTTGAGCTGTGCCCAGAATTTTCACCACGTAAAACGTGCTGTCAGTAGAAAATCATGCCACGCCTGACGCTCAGAAGGCGCCGCAGGACCTCTGGTTGCTTCTGCTCACTGACTTCATATCAGAAATAGATAACCCTGCTGTGCAAACTGCGTTTGTTGTGAACGCCGCTTTAAGATTAAACATCTGTAACTCCTCACCTCTGCTTTCTTCTGACAAATATATTTCTCCACCTTCCTTTCTGTACGTCTGCAACCGTGACCTTGCTTCCATGTAACACGTTTTTAAACTTTTTCTTGAGTTTTCTGGAAAACCTTCCTGATGTAAACCATGAAAGGATCTTTTTTTATTGTCAACAATCAGCTGATGCTGCTTCAGTGATTATGCCCCTTCCACAGCTGAGTCCACGTCGTTAGATTTCTGCAGTCACACCTCCAACCTCCAAAGGAGATGCTCACTTCTAAACCCAGCTGCTTTTAATGGTGTATTTCTGCACTATGGAAGTTTAGGTTAATACAGAAAAAATGTCTTCGATCAAAATGGGTTTGAAATAAACAAGTTCTTCTGTTTAACATCAAACTCTGCGGTCAGACAGCGCTGTGTCCGGTGTGTTCCTGTACTGACATGAATCTGACAGTGTGTCTTTGTAGTGTTCCAGAGTGGAGGGGAGGGCAGCTTGGTGAAGAACTTTGTCGGCAGGATTGGAGTCTCTTTGATGTTGAGATACCATAAAACTCACCAGTGGTTGAAGGTAACTCGCCTGCGACTCGCCTTCAACCAACTTCCTGCTGTTAAACAGTCCTCTGCGCTCACATGCAGGGCCGCGCTGTGGTGGAGATCATGTCCGCCTGGAAGGTCAGCTACACCACCATGAAGGGCTTGTTTGGGAACGAGGACGGCGCGTCACGCTGCAGCCTGGTCACCGTGGCAACAGAGCTTTTCCTGCTGAGCGGCAGCGTGGAGGGAGCCCTGAACACACTCCGGGGTAAGGCCTCTAAGCGAGATGTGCTGACCGAAGACATCATCCTAAACATTACGTTTTCAACCACTGACTTTGTTTTAGGTGATGGAATTTATCAGGCAGAAACAGAGCACTTAAAGCAGTGGTCTCCAACCCCCAGGCTGGAAACCAGACCACAGAAAACTAAACACGGCCTTCATATTACAGTTTTGATTCTAATCTGATTCTGAAGTAACTTTTATTTTGGAAAACTGGATCCTCAACTAGTTGGTCATGTGTCAAAAATCCACCTGATTCTTATTTAAAGCAGCTGCTCCGGCCGATACATTTATACCCACGAGTTAGCAAAAAAACAAATGTATTTAGAAAGTTTCTTTTAGCAGAAAAGCTCCAGAGAGGAAACAGAAAAACCTTTGCCTTCAAAATACAAAGAAATTTTGCTGCGTCTGTGAACGCGCAGGTAGATGAAAGGTCGGCGAGGAAGTGGTGTGTTCATGCACTGAACAGAAGCAGGCGATACAAAGGCGAAAAAAGAAAAAGAAAAATGCATTCTGGAGTGCTGCAACATTTGAGATATTAGACGTACAGTATCTTTCCAGTAACCTGCTCTATTTTCCATCTAGTTGTCCTTTCTCTCTGTTTCTCTGTGTCTGTGGGTGAAGTTGGGCTGACGTATAGAAGTATAAACCGGCCTTCAGCTGTCTAATGTTACAAGGATGCTGCTAATAAAGTTTAAATGGTGGTTTCATGTTTTTAAAGATATTAGACAATACCAGTTTTAGGGACTGATTTTGTTTGTACTTGTTCGTCACACCTGAAGTCAGACGAGGCTAAAGTTTGAGGATGTTTAATATTACTGGAGCCTTGTTCAGGCCGGTCTATGCAAACATTGTCTGACATTAAAGCGGTGCGTGGCCTGAAAAAGGTTGGGGATCACTGATTTAGAATGCGAAAGATTCAAACTTTGAGAATGGATAAAGACGTGTACATTTCGTCATGGTGCATGGTGCATTTTATCAGCTGGTGTTAAACTACCTGCTGAAATGTCAGAATTTAGACCTTTCTTTGTTTTTAACGTTTTCTTTTCAAAGACTGTTTGCTGTTTTGATGTCTGTGCACATTTGATCTTTTTATGTGATTAAAGACTCAATACATTTTTAAAAAGTACAGGTACTGTAAGGTTTTTCTGTGGAAAAAACAGCTGTGAAACCTGTTCTGCACTCATTTCTACATGTTTTGACTTCAAGTTCCCACCAAAAACAAAGAGTGGGATGCATCAAAGACTGTTGCAGCTGCAGCTCCTGCATGAGTTTCTGCTGTTGTGTTCTGAACTGTCTGTTCTTCTCAGTGCTGCAGCTGTTTCTTCTGCTTTTGCACAGAAAACGCCTGGTTCCTGAGCACCTGCTCGTGGCCGTGTGACCCTGCAGACCTGGACAACCGGACTCGCGTTTTGAAACATCTGGCTGAGAAGACGTCTCACAGAGACACTCTGGAGGTGCTCTGTAACCTGCCAGGAATCAAAGACGCCACTGGTAGGTTTTTCTGTCATCCTGGTACATTAGATTCTGGGAAAATTAGGAATGAAGAGGTTTCATTTTTCCCCTTCAGAGCACTCAGACATCTCCAAGCACACTCTTCTGTTCAACTCTCACCTCCAAGCTTGTGTGGACAGACAAATCCTCCCTGTTGCTTCAGACACGGTGGACTTCATGCTGTCTAAAAAGCTCGCCATCGACCACACGCTGCTGCAGACACTGTTACACAAGCTGGGGAAGCAGAACCTCTGGCTTCGAGCACGGGAAGTCTTCAGGCGTAAGTCAAACTGTTTTTGTCTAGAACGGGTCAAACAGAATGATCCAGAAACTAGTTATATCTCACACAGAGACATCCAAGCAGGGAAACCTGTGTAAAGAAGGCAGAGATGGAGCAGCTGGAGTGCAGATGCTGCAGCATGTTCCAGCTTCATGAATGGAACACGGATGAAGCTGGACCACATTGAACTTGTTAGGAAGCTTCTTTCATCCATGTTGATACTGAAGGTCCACATCTCTGCCAAATTTACTGTCAACCTTTGAAATGAGCTGCAAAACAAAGCAGGCTGTTTTTCTGAGGACAACTCCTCAGCTCCGACACATACATGGATCATGATGGCTTGGCTCTGAATGGTCCAAACTGTGAAGTGTCCTTTTTTTTTTATTTTACTACAAAGTTCAGCTTCAGCTTTTCCCTGAGGTTTCCTTCTGGTCTGAGTCCAGCTTCATCCTTCAAACTTTTGATGATTGTCAAACTGGAACAGACTAGAACCCATCCATGCAATATGACAAACGGGCTGTTGGTATTTGTACAGATTTTTCTGTTTGCCTAGTGTTTCATGGAGTAAATAGTTTATATTTAGGTCTTAAATGTAGTGCTCACTCGTTAATTGCAGGAGTTGCATTCAAAAACTTTTCTCTCTCGTTTAAACTGTCAAAGCTCAAACTTTCATAGAAAAACTCATCTTTTATTTGACAAACTGAGCGCATTGTGTACAGGAGAACCCGACACCAAGGAATCAGTAAATAAAGTCAACAGCCAATCAGAACGCAGACCACAATCTACTGTAAAAACATTTTTGAAATGTGTGAAACAGCAAGACAACGTTAACCGCGATGTAGCGATGGAACAGAAGATGTACACACTGTAAGGTGTACACAGCCTGGAAAAATGCGTTGGCCCGGACCGGGTCCACTTAATATGCTCTGGATCAACTCCTGAACCATGTGCTTAGTCTGCATTCCGGCTCTCGTCTACCAGACATTTCTATTTCACTGATTCAAACTTCAGTTTTGAACATCGGTATCAAAGTCAGATAAAGCCCTTTTACTGCTGCTTTGGTACGGCTGAGGCGTGCTGTAAGGCGGTTACTGAGGAGACGACGGCTAAGACTGAACGCTGACCGGTGTTTACAACACAGCGTAGCGCCGTGTATTACAGTAAAAGTTGTCTTAATGAGACTGCATTCATCCAACCACATTTCAATGAGTTGCTGAGTCTTATCTTATCTTTGAATTCCCGGCTACTTTTGATTTGAGCACAGAACCTATTCAGCCTGAGGAATCTGAGCGGACCAGAGCTCAGTCGGATCAAAAACGAACCGACCACCTCACAGACGGGTCTGAGAGCGGTTCCTGGGACCAGACCAGGGTCCGCCTGGGTGTATTCAGACTGAACTTTTCTTCTGGATTGTCGGGGAAAAAGTGAACTCTGGTTCACATTAGATTAACCAAATATGTCCAGTCAAAAGACGGCTTTAATCAAACCACCTTTTGGGTAAAACTGTCAGTTTTGTGCCATTTCTGTCATTTCTTTGGTCTGGTTCATCTAAATAATAGTCTACCTAACTGTTGAGCTGCTTTCCTGCTGAAAATGATTCAGGCGCGTCAAGTCAGACGTGATGAGAAGCCCTTAAAGGGTTAAAGATTGAAACCAAAATGTGTGATAGACGCAGACATGTTTCCATTGACATCAGTTGAATCAGCGAAACTACCTGCTAAAATAAAGTTCTGCTCTGATCATCTTCAAACCCCTCTTCAAAGGATGCTCTAGAATGGAGGGGAGCAGGGAGCTGAGCCCCGCCCAGCGTATTTTCTACCTCACAAACCACATTTTTTATCTGCGCAGTTTGAATCAATACTCAAAAATTAAATTGTGTGACTGAGTTTCTTTATAAATGTTGACATAATTTTCACTAGAGCGGGTCTACGGTCTTCTCAGTGCTGGGGGACTGTCTTTGTGATGATGAAACTCCACCTGTAACTGACAGACTCCCTGAAAGCGGGCCACTACCCCGGCGTGTGTGCCCCGCCTGATTCCATGACGCTCGTCATCCCCTGTGGGCTCGGGGAGGTGGAGCAGGTCCTCGCACTGGAAATGTTCGTCACCGTCAACGCGTCGCTCATCCTGCGTCTTCCAGACTCCTCCTCCTCGGCTCTCAGTATCACCCTCACGAGGTAAGTGGTGCGTCATGTGGGAGAAGCTTGTGGTTCCTGTGGGTGACCTCCACCTCTCCTCTTCCAGGAGTGACAGTTGTGAGAGCGAATACCTCTCTGCAGGGAGCCGCCTCCTCACAGCAGCATGTATCCTGCAGCCCAAACTCACCGTCCACTACACAGCGGTGAACTCCTCCCAGGAACAAGTGTTCAAGCTGGACGTGTCCTCCGCTCGCCGCTGGCTCCGCCACAATCATTTATGGGCCAATGAGGTGTGGGCGCACTAAGAACAGGACCTCCCCCAAAGTGTTAGAGCTCCTCGTCTTTATCAGAAAACTCCTCCAACATAATCAATAAACTCAGGGACTCTCCTGTACTTCCTGCTGGTTCCCCTTTTCAGTCTTGATCTTCTGTCTCCAGGACCCGGAATGAAGCTGATCTCTCTGTTCACACTTCAAACCTGTTTAGATTTGGTTTGGCGTTAGCCTGTCTCAGTATTTTCATCCAACATAATCGTTCAGAGTGCAGCAGCATCACAGTGGAGGCTCGCTGTCACAGTTCACTGTAAATGGAATTAAACTGTAAATAGATTCTTGTGTGCCATGCTGTTTGGACAGCATAATGTTGCTGTTCTGGCTATTTTCATTGGTTTGTTCCAAAGCTGGCACTTAGATTTTCATTTATATGAAGTTTTATTTATTCAACAAGCAAAAGCAACAATAAACTTTTTATTTTCTGTTCTTTACAGTGAATAAATTCCCTCAAAAACTACATGTCCATCAATAAATCCACACCAGGAAGTGTATCACTATTATATTTTTCTCATGTATGTTTTTCCATGTTAACATTTTCATATTAAAATGATCCAATTTTACTCCTGGGCTCTGGTCAAATAATACAAAACGAGCACATCTGTGACTCTGCTGCTCCACCAGGGGGCAGTACTGTACTGGTGGAGTAGGGAGCAGAGGGAATAACATTACATCTGCATCAATTCCTATCTTGTTTCTGGATCCCCCTTCCTCTCTTCATCAGGAGGGATTCTGTCTCGACAAATCCACAAGCTGCTGCCCACTGAACACAAGCCCTTCTCTGTGAGCGGGTCATGAGACCTGCGGGAATGCGGCTCAGCAGCGCGCCGGAAACAGATCAGGCGCCTCTGCACGGGATGTTTGGAGGCGACTGTTTAAAAAAAAAAAAAACAGCCTCCTTACAGGCTTTGCTCAGACCTGACCCGTTTCAGGTCCAGATTGCTGTTCATTCTAAAGGCTGCTGGGCTGGATTTATTCACGGTTTGACACATCTGGCAAGTTGTCACTCTCCAGACCTCCAGTACAGCTGTTCTGTCGTTAAACACGGCTTGTGTCTCATGATCACTCAGATGACACTCAAACTTGATGAGTCGTGACAGGTCCAGGTCCTTTACGCTTCTTTCCACTCGGTCTCTGTCCTTCAATTTTGACCCTGATGAAAGATCAGGAACAGTCTATTGATCAGTTATTTAGAGGAAATAGTTGCAAAGATCATCTAGATATTGGCTGATTTCCACCATACTGTAAGAGTTTTACGTCTCTTATTTGACATGCTCTTATTTTGAAATGATCTCAGCAAAGGGGAAATTGTTAGATTAGGTTTTATTTTCTGCAGGTTTAGTGACATTATTCAGTATATTTTCAAACAGAAGATTTTTATTTGAATCATAGGAACAATCTCCAGATACCTGACAGTCCTACAGAAAGTAAAACATCCTGGAGCCGTTTATATTTTACTGCGCAGTTTAAAAATGGATTCTCAAGAACTGTTGGGATTGAGAGCCTGCAGTTTTGACTTTTATCCTGACAGATGGGGGGGGGGGGGGGGGGGGGGTAGAAAAGATGGGAGTGACGGCATCATGATGTGGGCCTGCTTAACTTCAAGAGAGGCTTCACAAATCCCCTTCTTTTTAGAAAGAGAAAATAAAATGTTACAAATTGTAACCTGTAAGAACCCATGATGACATCAGTGTAAAAGAAAGAACATCAGAAATGTGATGTGAGGTCAGGTTGGTCTGTGGAGCATCCAGCTTCATTTTCATTTTTGTGGGTTAAACGCGACATAAGAGGCCTTCATGGTGGTTTCAGTTGACGGGTACATCTGAGTGGGAGCCAGTCCTGAGTGTAACAGAGCTAGAATCTGTGTCTTTATTCTGCTGGATGAGGTGTTCCCTTCGCTGTTGAAGATTGGGCCTAATATAAGATGGGTCCATTCAGCTTCAGAACCCACTGAAACTCTTTTGGTATAATGGGGTTGCTGGAGCCTATCCCAGTTACTGTTAGTTGACGGCAGGTTCCTCCTGAGCAGGTTGTCAGTCTGTTGCAGGGTCACACTTTCAGTCAGTCTCACCGAGTGGTAATTAAGTCACCAATGAACCTGTAACGCATGTGTTATGAGGTGAAACTCCTACTTTTTTTGTGTGGTTTTATTTGCATGCTTTTATGTTTGGGTTTTGTGTTTGTTTCACCTCTGAGACGGACTCCCAGATTGGACACACTAGGTGTCCTATCAGTAAGGTGACAGCCTGCCCATAAAGCTGGCACCGGCAGTGTGAGAGCAGAGCTGGAACTGATTGCAAGAGACAGCAGTCAAAGGGGTGCAGTGGCCGGTGGGGTTGAAGCAGAAAGAGTCTTCTCCAGGACAAGGGGCTGTGACCTGTCGTACACTCAGAGGCAGGGTGAGGAGCCCTGCCCGTGTGTGAGTACCCTTGTCTTACCCAGTGGCCCTCTCTCCTTGCAAAAGAGGTAGCCTGTCTTTTCCTGAAAAACCTGGGTACTGGCAGAATCTTTCCTGTTGCAGGTGGACATTGGGAGGAGCAGTGCGCTACATTTGTGAGGACTGGATAAAAGGCGTGGCTGGAAGGGAGAGACAGGATTTTTGCCCACCTGCAGGATTGGATTCCCAACATTTTTATGGACAGTTTTACTTTTTTTTCTAGAATATTTTTATGGGGTTCCCCTCAGACTTTTTAACTGTTTTTATTACCTTTTTTTAAAATTGGGATTTTAATTGTTTTGATTTTTAACAGTGTTTGCTGTGGGTTTGTTTTATTAAATTCAGATTAAGAAACCGATCCTTTTTCTTTAGTTCATTGTGCGGTGCTCTTCCCCTGGTCCTGAATTTTCTTTTAGTGACAATTTAGAGGGACCCCTCCCGTTTGGCAAGGGTGGGACCTGACATCAATTTTTGGCGTTGTTGGCAGGATCCAGGTTTAAAGAGTGCCCACAATTAACTACGGAATAGATCATGATGATGCCGGTGTACCCTGGGGCCCCTTGGCTCCCAAAATTTAAAGGAGTTGATAATGATGTAAATTACTGTGAATGGAAAGAACAAATGTTAGGTTTGTTGGCTTCACAGGACCTGTCGGAAAGTCGGAAAGTTGACATTATATTGGGTGCAATAGCTGGGGAGGCAAAACGACAGATTAGCGTGCTGGAAGACAATGAGAAAGATACAGCTCGGAAGATTGTTTTATACCTTGACTCATTATATGGGGACATAACCCCCATCCCTGTGTTAAGATCGCAGTTTTTCAGATGCATTCAAAGGCCTGATGAATCAGTATCCTTATATATACTGCGGTTAAAAGAGCTGTACGGCAGGTTGCGGCGACACAACCCTGACGAGGCCCCCTCTGATGCAGCCTTAAAAGATCAGCTGCTGTTGGGGCTACAGGAGGGTCCATTGGCCCAGTCCCTGAAGACCTACGTACGGCATAATCCAGATCAAGACTTCTCCTCAATTCGAAAAGAATCTCTGCTGTTGGACTTTGCGATAGAAGGTATTGAGATACCTGGACGTGGGGTTGTGATTGTAGAAGATAAAAATTGCCCACACCACCTTATCGTTGGGATGAATGTTGTGACTGCCTGCTGGGATACTCTCTTTAACTGGCCAGCCAGGGATACTGCTCCTCCACCAGGATTACAGAAGCAAAAAGTCTGGAGAGATGCTTTTGTCACATGCCGGAGAGTTGGGGCCACCATGGCAGTGGATGGATTTTTGGGGTTTGTGCGGTCAGCCAGCCGGCGCTACAACAAAATCCCCCCAAAAAGCGAATTGTTAGTGCAGGGACGTGCTCCGATGGGCCCAGGGGGGACAGACTATTGCGCTCTTGTAGAAGCAGGGCCTGAAATGCCAACTATTGGTGTGGCTAGAACGCTTGCTGTAGTTAAGAGCGGAAGAGTCCCGGTGAGGCTTTTAAATCCATACTCTTACCCAGTTAGTATAGGTCGCTACCAGAAGCTGGGCAAGCTCTACCACATAGAGGACGCAGATGTCCAGGGACCTCGAGATGTGAGCCTGGCTGCTAAATCTGATTCTGTCGTTGAAATCTGCTTGGTGGAAAAAGCAACTGGAGAACAGAAGTCACCTACAGAGGTGAGTACACTTGCCAATCAGCCTCATCTCACAGAGGATCAACAGAAGGACTTGCAGGCCCTGTTGCAAAAGTGGACAAAGGTATTTGCACAACATGATGAAGACTTTGGGCACACTGATCTGGTGCAGCATTCTATACACACAGGGGATGCGCCACCCATTAAAGAACGTTACCGACCTCTCCCGCCTACAATGTATAAAGAAATGAAGACACTACTCGCTGACATGCTTGAAAAAGGAGTAATTAGGGACAGTTGTAGCCCATGGGCTGCCCCTATTGTGCTTGTCCGGAAAAAGGATGGCAGCCTGAGATTTTGCGTGGACTACCGAAAATTAAATGCTGTCACTCACAAAGAAGGAGTTTCACCTCATAACACATGTCTTTGGACTGTGGGAGGAAACCGGAGAAACCCACACACGCACGAGGAGAACACGCAAACTCCACACAGAAAGAACCCAGCCAGGATATGAACCACCACTTCCTCACTGTGAGGCGGGACCCCTAACCATCAGCTCCATGACTCTGCCCCTTCACTCATGAAGTCACAGTTCAAACACCGGGCCGGCTGCCACAATCAGTATTCTATTTGAAGAGGAATCTCAGGTCACTCATGCTAATCTAACAGAATAAAAGCCTGCAGGGAAAACAATGTCTGTATATGTTAATTACATGAGCTCTTCTTACCTGTAGTCTCTGCTCCTTCCGACGCCTGTTTGTGGCCTGCAGTCTGTCTTTTTTAGACCTTTGTGATTCAATGGAAAAATTCACTTTTAAAACTTTAATAAAGTCAATTTTTAGTAAAACATGTAAAGAGTATTTTTAAAGTGTTGAGTTTGATCATAGAGATTTCAATAAGGAGAGAACTCCAGAGTAGCATTGCTGTGTATCCGTTTATTCATGTTAAAATGCCGTCTGTCCTGCAGCTGCCTTGTTTTCTGTTGTTTGTGACAACAAGGGGAAAATCATTTTTTTTAAAAAATAACTTTTAAACTGCTTTTCACTTTAAAAAAGGGAATAGAAAAAGAAAACCCTGACGCAGGATTTTCTGACTATTTTGTCTATGATCTGTGTTGATTTTGACTGCATAATTATTGTTGGAGATTTTAACATTCATGTTGACAACTCTCAGAAGAAAGGGACTGCAGACCTGAATAACACTCTGGAAAATGTTGGGTTGACCCAACATGTAACAGAGCCCACACACAGCAGAGGGCATATTCTTCATTTATTGATTTCCAAAGGTCTGAACATTTCTAAGATTACTGTATGTGATTTAGGCCTGTCTGATCACTGCTGCGTTTTCTTTCTAAGCATAATTCCAGTACACACAAATGTTTGAAGATCACAAAACAGTATTTAACTGAAAATACTAGCGAGATGTTAAACCAGATTCTCTCTCTAACACCTTCCCTCTCAGGAGTTTCAGTCAATGAACTTGTCAATAACTTTATTGCAAATATGTTAAGTATCATGGATAGTATTGCTCCCAGTAAGGTGAAGGTGATCTATGGAAAGAAAAAAAATCTCCATTGAGAAATTCTGTACTTGTAAAAAATGGAAAAAGAAAGTGTCAAAAATCAGAACGCTAATGGAGAAAGACTAAACTGCAGGTTGGTTACAACATCTATAAAGAGAAACTTCATTTTTGTAATTTACAACTGAGCAATGCAAGGAAGTCCTATTTCTCTGACAGCATTACCAAAAACTCTCATAATTCTCGAGCCTTATTTGCTACAGTCACTAGGCTGACAAACTCCCTGTGTCAGTGACAACAGAACTTTACTCCACTAAAAAGCTTGTAATGACTTTGATAAATTCTTTACAGAGAAAATCAGAAACATTAGGAAAATTATTGTTTCATCAACTACAAGTCCAGAATATAAACATTATCCACTGGAAACCAATGTAAACCCCATGGCTCAGTTTCAACCCATAAAAAGTAAAGATCTGGAGGACATTCTAAGTCAACTGAACTCCTCCTCCTGCGTTCTGGATATTCTACAAGTTTTTTCAAACAAGTTTCAAAGATCGGTTCTGATCCAGATTGTGAACTTGTCTTTAACATCTGGTGTTTTCACAGAACCACTGAAAACAGCTGGAATCAAACCCCTCCTAAAGAAGGACAGTTTGGACAAAACACAAATGAGCAACTACAGACCGATATGTTACTCAAACGACTGGAAAACTGGGTGGGTCTCATTACTAAACTGGTTTAAAACATACTTGGAAAACCGGAAATATTTTGTGTCACTTAGTAACTTCACGACAGAAATTACGTGTGGAGTTCCCCAAGGCTCCATCCTGGGGGCACTTCTATTTAAAATCTACATGCTCCCACTGGCCCAGATTATAAAGAACAACATTAGTTATCATAGCTATGCAGATGACACACAGAAATATGTTACAATGACACCAGGAGACCGAGGCTCTGTACAGGCTCTTTGTAAATGCATCAAGGACATTAATGACTGGATGTGTCACAACTTACTTCAATTAAACAAAAACCAAACTGAGCTTATTGTCTTTGGGGCTAAATAAAAAACAGTTTGACGTCACTACAGAGCTTCAATCTATTCATCTTATTATTATTTTTAGATAAAGATGTTTTTATGAATGTCCTATGAACTGATTGTGTTGTATTTATCCGCTGGGTCAATGAAAATCCTGTCTGATCACATACAGGCGACACACAGAACAGCTCGTTAGCATAGCATCGTTAGCATCGTAGCATCATGCTATCCAACAATGCTCACTCCAAATCTACACTTTATTATATCGATCCTCCAGTTCTGACTGGAAACTCTGCATGTTCTGCAGCGTAAACTAAACACTACACAGGTGAAGTGATTGTGGGGGTGGGGGTGTCTCTCGTCCCCTTGTTTACCTCGCATGCAGACGCTAGAAGAGAAAAGAACAAAATAAATTCACTAAAAGGAGAGCTAAAAAACATGACTAACTTGACGCAAACATTTACTCGTCATATGACGACAACCCTCTAACTTTTGCTCGCCAAAGAGGAGAAAATGATCACAACTGATGAGTGGTCCTTTTGGACCCTTCAAAACAAGTCTATTGCAATGGACTTGAGGACTGGATGGATTTGAGCACAATGCATTTCCTATGGAGGAAAATGTACATTTAAAAAATTAATATCAAATCAACCGTAACCCCAATTGTTACTAAAAGTTAGACCATAGGTCTCCAAGAGGAGCTTTACAAACCACATGTGGTTGCATGTTGATAACTACTTTTCTTTAATAGAAACAATGGGTTACCCACACCTGGGAAATCCTTATGAAGTCACCAGCATTTAGAGTTAGAAAGCTCGTTCTTTGATATGTTATACAGGACCTTAAATACAGTGACCTGCGGTAAGGTTCACGGCTGGAGGGCTCTGATGTCATCAGTCAGATTTACAAACATGAACCCTACAGAGAAGCTTATTCACCATTTGATTGGCAGCAGGTTAAGTGTGTTGTTTAAAATTCAACATATTTTTTTTCCGTTTATTAACACAAACTGTAGCAGAGAAAAAAAAACACCAAAATTGTTATCATTGACGTACTTTTAGTTATAAATGAAGTCTGTGTGTTGCTTCTTGTTTTATGTCTCTCCTTCTGAAGAATTAATGACCTGTTTGTTGAAGTCTTGCTTTTCTCTCTTCAGTTTTAAAAGTCATTCCGTCTCAGTGCAAATCACCTGCTCACCAGCGCCCTCTGCATTGAGGCAGGCGTACTGAGGGCATCACCTAGTGTATTTTAACGTGCATTTTTAGCGGATAAAAAGACAAAATGATTAACAAAATAGCACCAATGAACTTAGACAGATGGCGAGAAATAAACAAATTAGGTCATTTAAAAATAAAGCTTCTTTTATTATGATGAAATGACCGAATTAGTAAAGCGCATGCATCAGCGGCAGCTTCAGTGTGTGCGGCGCTGCTCCTGCCACATCTGCCCCAGGCTCGCATATTTGAACAGGAAACTTGTAAAAACGCTAAAGAAACGTTGAAAACCTACACAGAAAAAAGTCAATCAGAAGACACGTCTAAAAAATAATATTTTAATTTTATTTTTAATTTTAAAAAGTATGTTCATTTCATGTATGGATTTTTTTGCACGTCACTACTTAAATACATCAAACCTATAAAATCTGGGCTGCTTACTTACAGCAGTTTTAAGGATATTAGGCTAAATGTTATTACAGTACCACCTATTGGGCAATCGTCATAAACATGTTGCACCAATTTATCAAGCATTTAGAAGATATTATCTACATTTGGATTAAGGCTAGTTGATTCCAGGGGCGTTTCCTGGACCTGGAAACATCGGGGGGCTGAGCCTGAGACTGGGGGAATTTATGGAGTTAAAAAGCCTTTAATTAAAGTTTCTTGAGCATCGTGGTACCTCGTTTAAAGACAAATACTGTAATCTGTACTTCAAAACATATTTACTCAAACTTAAACACGGCAATGTAAAGAATATCTTATGTATCAGTATTGATCTCATAACAAAGACAAAATTATCACATTTGATATGACAGATAATTACTATGTTCTGCTTTTCTCCTTATAACCAAAATCCTTCTTTCTGTGTCTCGTTGCTGGTGGACGTTTGTGTCTGCAGATAAAGTTTATCCAGGATGGTGCTGTTACTTTTCTGTTTCAAAACTGCTCCTTTCTTATCGTTACATTTTCCTTATCATCTTTACCTCTTTCCTTCTCTCTCTTGCTTTCCCTCTATCTCTCCATTTTCCCTCCACCTCCTGCTGTTATCATGTTTCTGTTAATCCTCATCTCTTTCTGCCTCTTTCAGTTACAACTTTCTTTTCTCTTTCTTCATCATCTTCTACTAGTTTGTTTAGTTCTTTGAAAGTGAAAGTGTCAGACCAAAGCAGAATGCTGCTTTAGTGCTTACAGACTATTCCAGTCACTCAAATGTATTAAATCCAGTTGATTGAAATCCTCTATCAGGTGATGTTTGACCTTCCGTGGTCCTGTATCTGCAGTCCTCAAATCACTGACTTCAGTTGGAAAGCTCTCTGTTGTTGTGTTCCTCATTGGACTCATGTTCACCTCCTCCATCGGTCTCCTTCTGCTCGCTGTCTGCTGCTCTCTTCTGCTCATTCTCTGGCCTATTTAAATCATATGTAAATAACGTATAACATCAGATTTATTTGATTATAACAAAGGTAAACACAACAGAAAAGTGGTCTTTGCAGAATGATTAGCATTCAGGTGTCAATTAATGAGAACGTTTCTAAATATTACAATTTTAATGATGAAATAGAACAGATGAGACTCAAATGTTAAACAGTCTGTTAATCTGGATATTTGGACTTTATGCCTTCATACAAACACTTTTGTAAATGATAAATATTAAATAAAAATATCTAAAGAAAATAACTAAAACTAACAGGGCGGCTGTGGTCCAGTGGAAAGGGCAGTCGGAGGAATTTCAGGTTCGATTCCCGCCTTGTCCTCCCATGTGTCGAAGTGTCCTTGGACAAGACACTGAACCCCACATTCCCTCTGATGGAAGGTTGGCACCAGTGTTCGGCAGTGGAGCCTCCATCAGTGTGTGAATGTGTGTGTGAATGGGACTGTGAATGTAAAGCGCTTTGGGCCTTCAAGGAAGTTAGAAAAACGCTATATAAGTATACGCCATTTAAAGTTCTATTCTCCTGAGTAAATCCATGGAAATGCAAAGAGACATAAGTTCTTCAACAATGTGGTAGTGAACATCTAAAGGAAACCAAATGATCAAATCAGAAGTTGCAATACTCATCAAATATCCTGATCTAAACAATTATCATGTTAACGAATCTCAGCATAAAAAATACAAACCTCAGTCTAGGCATGAAAAATGAGCAACAGCTGCAGAAAACATTCTAGAAAAAAGTAATCATCAAAAAAAAACATGATTTAATCAAATGTTTTGTCTGAACAAAAAAATGTTATAAAAACACATCTCCTTCTTCTCAGTGTCTCCATGTCATGTTGGTACCACTCTGAATTTCCTGGTAAAATGCTAGGCTAACGCTTTAGCTAACAAAACTGTCATCAGATCAGACAGGGGTTCACATAACGTTGACATTTCCAGCGTTTATCTGTTTCATGTGTTCGGAAAAGTCTTCCCTCCGCTGCAGCAACACAACAGAAGAACTGTTCCACCTTTTTTTTCTCAAAAACCCGTCGGGTGTTCATTTTTGTTGAAAGTTGAGGTCATAGACATTGGGACCACCAGGAAAGTTCAGAAGTCGGATTAAACATCTGGAGAGTGCCTGTCAGCCAATAAAACAGAGGATTTTTTCCCCCTCTCTGATTGGTCAGACAGGTGTGTGTTGCATTCACTAAAGCTAGGAAAATGCAAAACTGCCATTATCATGAATGTTATAGGTAAGTTCTAAATGGAAGAACACATTTGGGGCTTGAAGATAATTGATCGAGGCTAAAGCCAGGAATGCCCAGGCCAGGCCACACCACTGGCTGATTCAGTAAGAACTTCAAGCATTGTAAAGTTCACAGCCACATCCCACTTTCATTTCGTATTTTCCTAACACAAAATTGATGTGTGCATAATGAGTGGTACCGCTGGATTTAGAGTGCTCCAAATAGGGTACTGACCAAAATTTGTAAGATTGGTGAAATAGGGAACCAAAAAAATTT
Source organism: Oryzias woworae (assembly GCA_016861445.1). Classification (NCBI taxonomy): domain Eukaryota; kingdom Metazoa; phylum Chordata; class Actinopteri; order Beloniformes; family Adrianichthyidae; genus Oryzias; species Oryzias woworae. The sequence goes on from BOLG01000747.1 coordinate 718,175, forward strand.
TTTATATGTGTAAAAAAAATTAGTTAGGTGCAAGTGGGCGGTCCCATTGCAAAAGGTCTCTCTAGCAAGAGCATCCATGGGGTCGAAGGCGGGGTTGGCCCTAGGCTGCATGGCACCTGGGAAAAAAAATGTTTTCTGCACACACAGACATCCCCACCACACCCTCACAAACAATGTTACTGCCAGGAATATGTGGCAATAAGAATTTATTTACTTTAACAATAAAATAACATTTATTTAATATAATTACCAATTAAAACAACAATTTCTCAGCAAGGCACGATCCAGCAGGCTTTATATTGAGAGGCAGGAGTACTAACCACAAGGCCACCATGTTTTACACATCGGGTGACATGGTAGGCCGTTAAAGGTTACAGATAGAAAAAAAAAACATTGCCAGTTAATTCATCTTTATCGACCAAAAAATGAGAGTATTCTTCAACCGAAATGCGGTTATTACTTTTTTATTTTTAGACTAAATTAATGATGTGTCCAACTGTAATAAACTTCTAAAAGAATCATAAATCAAAAAAAGAAACTTTGTCTAACCATTGTTATATGGCGCCTCCTCCAGCAGATGGCGAGCATAGGCGGTCGCCTAGGGCGCCAGTCGCCATCAGCTGGAGCTGTCATGCCCAGGGGCGGTCCTGATCCAGGGGGGACAAGCTCGTTCCTACACAGTATGTGAGATTCAAGCCTAAAGGCGTTTTGTTCTACAACTGACCACCTGGTGGTGCAATACAGCCATCACTGATGGTGCGTGGATAGAAAAACTCTCAAGTTCTATGTGAGAAAGTTTCACATATAAAGGTCTAAGTATTCAAAGAGCTCGCATGCATTTCCTAAGGAAACAAACGTCCCGTTAAAATATGAATCCACCATAATTCCAATCGGTACCTAAAGACGTAGAAGTGTCCTGAAGTTTTGGGTTCGGTTTCCCTGCTGTGGTGCAGGAGGAGAACGTTTGGACGGAACCAGAAAACATGATACAGATACTCTACAGATACTCTACAGATACTCAGGGACAAGAAACAGAAAAGAAACTTGTTGTTAGGTCGGGAGGGGGGCTGTAGATAACCTGCTTTTCCATCGCACGTTTGTCACGCTCTGGAGCCGCGCGCGCGCTCGCACGCGGTCAAAACGTGACAACACTCCTGTCGTGAGCGCGCGCGGGGCACACCCCCTCCATCTGCCGCTTCGGGACGGAAGTGGGTCCATTTTTGCTCCAGATCGGAGCGGCTCCAGGAGCTGCTCTCGCCGCGCCACCGCGACATGTCCGCCGGGATTCGGGTCCGCAGTGCCGCAGACGCCGCGTGAGGCTACCGGCCGCAAACACACGCGCCTTCCGAGCACAAAACGCACCGCGAACCGCGGCGCGCATTCCTCCACGCAGCCCGGCCGGAGTGCGTGCGTGCGCGGGGGACCGTGTGGTCTGGACCGTCCAGGTTCGATTCCCGCAGACGCTGCGTGTTTCGTCGTCGCTGCTTCCATGAATGATTGACGGAGTTTGCTGATGACCCGACGCCACCCGAGCGAGCCCGAAACTCGAGCAGCAGCGCCGCGAATGCCGTGAATGCGGAGCCCCCGGGTCATGTCGGCTGCTGGGGGGAGACACGGTTCGGGATCGGCCCAGCTTGTAGCGAGACGGAACCAGTGAAGACCCGCCCGAACCCATCCTGTGATTCACGCGTAAAGTCAGTCCCGCCGCTCGGGGGGGTCTGTTGGTGAATCTACCTCGGTGCTGTGACCCCCCGCCCCGGTCACGTGTCCTCGGATGCATGCCTCATTCCTGCTGCCTTTCTGCTGCAGATGGCCTCGTTTCCAGACTCGGACCTGCAGACGTGTCCGCTCTGCAAGGAGCTGTGCGGCTCCTCGGCTCCCATCTCCTCCAGCTCCTCTACCTCGTCGTCCTCCTCTCATACCTCATCGTCCTCCAGCCAGACCAGCAGGAGGCTGCACGTCCTGCCCTGCCTGCACGCCTTCTGCCGCCAGTGCTTGGAGGGTCAGCGCAGCCCCAGCGAGCCCCTGAAGCTGCGCTGCCCCACCTGCGACCAGAAGGTCTCCATCTCGGAGGCCGGCGTGGACTCCCTGCCGTCCTCCAACTTCCTGTTCAGCAACCTGCTGGACGTCGTGGTGAGCTCAGAGGATCAGATCCAGCACAAGAACGGCCACCACCGCGGGGGGCTGGTGGGGGGCTCCCCGGCCTTCCACCATTCCCATGGGGGCCTGCTCCACCACATGGGAGAGCCCCAGTGCAGCTCCTGCGATGAGGAGAACCCAGCCACCTCCCAGTGCCTGGACTGCCAGGAGTACCTGTGTGACAACTGCGTGCGCGCGCACCAGCGGGTGCGTCTGACCAAAGACCACTTCATCGAGCGCCTGGGGGAGAGCTTCCTCCCCAGCAGGGTCAACGCCAACTCCAGCCAGCCTGTGGTGTCAGTGTCCATCGCCCAGTCGCTGCAGAACAACTTCGCCCTGCTGTCCCTCTTCCAGGACCGGATGAGCTTCTGCCAGCAGCACGACAGTGAGGTGAGGACAGGACGGAGCTCTGAACCTGGTGAGGCGTTCATGTGTGGCCCCACGCTCTGATAACATTAGGTGTTGTGGTACAGAACCAGACTGTGAACCATATGGCCGTTCCAAAGGGAGCCGGTGGCTCTTCACCTAGTTCACTGGAGAAGAGCTGAGCTGGATTTCCACAAACAGGCTCATGCGAGTCTGGTTAATCTGTACCACAACACCCATTCTGGGAGGAGACAGGCCCCGCAGGAACCGCTGCTCAGTCAGGCCCACGCAAGAGCAGTGGAGCTCAGAAAGATGCCAGAAAAAGCAGCGGCCCTTCTCTAGTTTGAGGTCAGGGACAAACCAAATGTGGCCCTGAAGGTCAAAGGAAGTCCCTGCGGTTGGGAAACACCCCTTTATGGTTCAGGACGGTCTGGCTCCAGGTGGAAGATCTGGGCTAATCTGTGAAAACGCTGAGTGCAGAGGTGAGCGCATTTATGCGTTTCAGCGGGTCAGCGCTGCAGAAATGGAACAGCACTGTGGTCACAATGACAGTGTTTGTTGTTGACCTTCAAGTCTGGAACTTCAAAGATAGCATGATACTTCAGAGGTTTGTCCCCTCCCCCCACCCCCCAAATACCAGAAAAAGGGTAGGTCCAACTTTCCAGTCAGGGCCTCATATACCACTCACTCAATCACTGTTGTTGAGCCCCCAGGGAGGGAGTGACGGGGGCGGGGTCTGTCTTTACCTGGGAACCGGCAGAGCTGCTGTCCATTTTTGTTTGGCTGGCCTTGTCCTGCTGGAAGGACGAGTCCTACCTGCTTGAGCGTTTCAGGTAAAAAAAAAAAAAAGTCAGAAGATCCGTAAAACAGTAGTTTGATGGTTCATGGATCCGTTCAGTTCCAGACCTGAGAATGAATCCAGAAAAACGGAAACAATGTTCATTCTGAAGTTCAGCATTCATGGTTTCATCAAAGATTCATCCAAAAAAAACAGCAGAACCCAATTTTATTGATTCAGAAACTCTAGAAACACAATACCTTTCATTTCATCTCAATCAAATCAAAGACAATTTTCATTTCTAGATTTGATGAATTCGCATTCTTTTTTAAATAAAGGTTAATTCAAATTTAAATACTGTAGATTTTTATCATCATCGTCTGAAGTCCAGAAACGTCTTTCAGGATATTTCACCTTCACTGTGTTCCAGCTTTAAAGTGCACAGGAAGTGATGAAGACAGACAGTGATGATGAGCAGTTGAATTCATTAATGGAAAGAGTTTTAAAAGAGTGGACAGGATTGGACGAAAACCTTCACCTTCCTGAAATAATCCGGACACGAGGGGGTTCAATCATCTTGCAGTAGTTGAAGATGCGCGTGTCTGCAGAAGCAGAAACTGTATCTGACCTCCGACCTACACCTGAAGCATGACGGGGCACACGTGGGTGGGGCGTTTATACCTGCACAGGTAACTTGATTTGTGCAGACAGAACTTGATGATGTTTTTCCACACGTTCTATAAAAGAGAAGAGAATTCTGGGTGATGTAGTGAATTCTTTATTCACTTTGTTTGCAGGATGAAGTTTGTACTTCATTCAATTTTTAAAGTGGACAATTTTATTTTATTATCAAATGAGGAATTCTTGTCACAGAGGCCAGATGTTAGCATTTTCTCGTGCAGAATTCTGGACACATTTTGCATTATGTCTTCTTCCATTTTTCTTAGTTTACAAACTATAGAATAGACTTTCGTAGTTTAACAAACTGCTAAAAGACGTTATGGATGAGTCACTGATGTTGTGCAGTTAAACATCTTAATTATCAAAAAAAGACTTTTTAAAAGTAAAAACCTTATGACAGTAATGAACCTCGGTGAGGTGAGGTCAAACTGTTCTTCAGAGCATCCAAACCTGCTGAAGGTTCAAACATGGCTGCAGCTCATTTGTTCATCTTGACCTCCTCGTCCCATCTGACGGTTTGCTGCTTCGTTTTATGCCCGGGTGTTTAAAGGCGTCAGCTCAAAGCTCCTCATCTTATGGAACAAAGCTTGAAGTTGTTTTGATCACGTGACTTCTGCTGTTTTTTTAGAGGTGGATTTCAGCCCCCCCCCAGGGGGCGCTCAATGTAACGTGACAGCTGACCAAACAGAAGCGTTTGATGGTTTTATTACATTGAAACCTGTATTGAACTGAAGGCTTTTTCATGTTCGTACCAGCTTCAACACAAGCCCAGAAGCAGCATCAGCCGTTATTCTGATCGCTGCTCACACACAGACAGGAAGTGAGAAAAGCTGAAAATGTTCGTCCTCAAAGGGCGCGCTTTTTCAACTCTAAACATGTGACATTTTTACATCAGAATGAATCTTTGCAGACTCTCAAAAGCGCACAGACACTTGTAATGTCTCCATGGTCAAACAGCTGCCATTTGTCCCGCAATCCTCAGGCCAGACCACTTTTGTTTGGCAGATTGACCACAGTGGAAATCGCCGCATCGCTCAAGCCGTCTTTTAATTAGTTACTGTTCAGAGGTGGGAGTGACCTTCTCTGAAGGCAAAAATCATATTACAGGAGGAGGAATTTTGTCATTTATTCCCTAAACCTGGCCAAGCCCAAGTCAAGCCCACACCATCATTCCTCCTCCACCAAACTTCACACTCGGCACAATACAGTCTGAAATGTGGCGTTCTCCTGCAACCTCCAAACCTAAACTGGTCCATCAGATTTCCAGATGGAAAAGTGTGATCCATGACTCCAGAGAAGGCGTCTCCACTGCTCTACAGTCCAGTGGCGTTGTGCTTTACACCATTGTTTTCCAGATCTGCAAGCCCTGCCGGCTGCTGATTGGCTCAGTCAGACGTCTCCACATTCTGATTGAATGAACACACCTGGTCCAGGTAAACAGTAGCAAGCAGTGCAGGGAGATCTGTGAAACAGGCAGGGTGGTCAACTAGATGCTGCAGGTATTCCATTGTTGTGGTGAAGCAGAGATACATTTGTTCTGTAACAAAGCCTTAAGCGTTTGCCTCATGTTTGGTTTAACAGCCTTCTTTTTGCTGAGAGGAGTTTGCATTAAGCTGAGCAGACAGGAGGAGCTTCAGGGAAGGAGGAGGCCTTCTGGGCGGCCCGTTGAAGCAGTGTGTGAAAATTGGATTACATCAAAGGAGCGCCCTCCCGCTCGCTGGGATGCTGCACTCTAACATGCAAACACACAACCCCCCCAGAGGTAGATAATGAGATGTTAATCCAACAACACGTCACTCTGCTTCGGAGAGGAAATTGTTCTGCTGGACGTGTTTGTGGCTGTCTGTGTGAACGGCTTCTCTGCCACACAGCATATGTGGATTGGGAGGGGGGGGTCTGAGCGTGGCAGAAAGTGGTTGACGTGACGGATGAGTTTGTGAGGTAAAATCCTGAAGTGAGATGTTTGGTTCTTCTGGAAAACCAGCAATAGCTGCACGACGTGAGGAAAACCTCCCGTGTATAATCTTATTTATGAATGCAGTGACAGGAGGAGTTGTGATCCATGCAACAACATCCTTTCATTGTCACTGCAACAACATCCTTTCATTGTCACTGCAACAACATCCTTTCATTTTCACTGCAACAACATCCTTTCATTGTCACTGCAACAGCATCCTTTCATTTTCACTGCAACAACATCCTTTCATTGTCACTGCAACAACATCCTTTCCTTTTCACTGCAACAACATCCTTTCATTTTCACTGCAACAACATCCTTTCCTTTTCACTGCAACAACATCGTTTCATTGTCACTGCAACAACATCCTTTCATTGTCACTGCAACAACATCCTTTCATTGTCACTGCAACAACATCCTTTCATTGTCACTGCAACAACATCCTTTCCTTTTCACTGCAACAACATCCTTTCATTTTCACTGCAACAAAATCCTTTCATTTTCACTGCAACAACATCCTTTCATTGTCACTGCAACAACATCCTTTCCTTTTCACTGCAACAACATCCTTTCCTTTTCACTGCAACAACATCCTTTCCTTTTCACTGCAACAACATCGTTTCATTGTCACTGCAACAACATCCTTTCATTGTCACTGCAACAACATCCTTTCATTGTCACTGCAACAACATCCTTTCATTGTCACTGCAACAACATCCTTTCAATTTCACTGCAACAACATCCTTTCATTGTCACTGCAACAACATCCTTTCATTGTCACTGGCAACAACATCCTTTCATTGTCACTGCAACCAACATCCTTTCATTTTTCACTGCAACAACATCCTTTCATTGTCACTGCAACAACATCCTTTCCTTTTCACTGCAACAACATCGTTTCATTTTCACTGCAACAACATCCTTTCCTTTTCACTGCAACAACATCGTTTCATTGTCACTGCAAACAACATCCTTTCCTTTTCACTGCAACAACATCCTTTCATTGTCACTGCAACAAACATCCTTTCATTGTCACTGCAACAACATCCTTTCATTGTCACTGCAACACATCCTTTCCTTTTCACTGCAAACAACATCCTTTCATTTTTCACTGCAACAACCATCCTTTCCTTTTCACTGCAACAACATCGTTTCATTTTCACTGCAACAACATCCTTTCCTTTTCACTGCAACAACATCGTTTCATTGTCACTGCAACAACATCCTTTCATTGTCACTGCAACAACATCCTTTCATTGTCACTGCAACAACATCCTTTCATTGTCACTGCAACAACATCCTTTCATTTTCACTGCAACAACATCCTTTCATTGTCACTGCAACAACATCCTTTCATTGTCACTGCAACAACATCCTTTCATTGTCACTGCAACAACATCCTTTCATTTTCACTGCAACAACATCCTTTCATTGTCACTGCAACAACATCCTTTCCTTTTCACTGCAACAACATCGTTTCATTTTCACTGCAACAACATCCTTTCCTTTTCACTGCAACAACATCGTTTCATTGTCACTGCAACAACATCCTTTCCTTTTCACTGCAACAACATCCTTTCATTGTCACTGCAACAACATCCTTTCATTGTCACTGCAACAACATCCTTTCATTGTCACTGCAACAACATCCTTTCCTTTTCACTGCAACAACATCCTTTCATTTTCACTGCAACAACATCCTTTCCTTTTCACTGCAACAACATCGTTTCATTTTCACTGCAACAACATCCTTTCATTGTCACTGCAACAACATCCTTTCCTTTTCACTGCAACAACATCGTTTCATTGTCACTGCAACAACATCCTTTCCTTTTCACTGCAACAACATCCTTTCCTTTTCACTGCAACAACATCGTTTCATTTTCACTGCAACAACATCATTTAAATAAAAACTGAAGTTTTATTCCAAATGTCCACGCAGGCATCGAACAGGTTTTATCTGATGGGTCAAATGTGTAAGGGGGCTTTGTTTCTTTTGTTAAATTCTTCAAGCTCCCATAAGATTGTTACATGTGCGTAAGCATTTAAAGTAACCATTTACTACAATTGATGCCATCTTTTGTGACATGGCACAGGCTGATATCACAATGCTGTTGTTCACCTTTAGGCTCCTCCCTTCAGGGGTTGCTACAGCGCAGTCAGCTTTTCACTTTTGGTTTTGCAAAGAGTTTTACGCCGGATGCCCTTCCTGACACAATCCTGTATTTTATCCGGGCTGTGGACCGGACAGGGAGGCCCAGATTTGGCCCAGATTTGGGCCCTTTTGTGTATACATAGTTAGGCTGGAGCACAAAGGCTCTTGCCCACAAATGAAGCTCATTGCACATTCAGAGTTGAATCCTGATTTCCTGTGTGCAAGTCCTGCACTTCACCGACGGAGCTGTCCAGCCTGTCACAGTGAGGATACATTTGTGATTTACGGTGCCGACCTAAGGGCTGCTTTCTTTGGTTCCAACACGCCTGTCTGGATTTGGGATCCTCTCTGGTGCTCCCCCCTTTTTGAAGTCACAAATGGAGAATGTTTGTTGTTTGTTTCTACCTCCTGGCTCCTCTTTCTCCCTGCCGCTCTGGGCGTTTCCTCTGCCGGCTCCCGATCTGCTCTGGTCCAGAACTCTCCGTGGCTGCGGCATCATGGGGTTAGCGCTCCTGAACACAGCTTGTGGCAGAGGCGCTCTGTCAGCGCAGCTCCCATCTGTAGGCACTTATCCTCTGAAGAGGATTTCAGCTCCACAAAGGCAGCAGAGCTCCATTCAATGAAGTTGGACTTCAGAGTTTTAATGTGCAACATATGCTGAGTTATTAGCGAGCATTCCCTGTTTCCTGTGCGTTTCATGTGGGCTTAGGTTAAGTGTACGTGTGTGTGTCCGAGCTTTGAAGTCCATTGAGAACTCTCGGCTGTATACGTTTAATGGAATGGAAGGAAGACATTTTTCATGTTTTCTTTGACACGATTTGAAACTCCTTACAAAGATGCAACTTGTGCTGCTTCTGACTCAGGAGTCCAAATGGGTTTTTAATTGACTTCATTTGACCCCCGCTCAGCCGTAGTGCATGTTTAACAGCTCAGGGCCAAAACTGTGGGCTGAAGCTTCCAGAAAGCATGACTGCAGCTGCTCTGCTGGTGTTGGAGTGCCAGTTGGAGCTCTGAGAACACTGACTGTGGATTGTTGTTGTTCTGTTGTTGTTCTGCTTCCTTTGTCTTTAGTAATTGGAGCCTGACGCTGAGTTGTGTTTAGGATTTGCTCTGATCAGAGTTACAGTTTGTTTTCATGGATCCACTGTGGTTTGATATTGGTCGTAAATCAAGAGGCCTTCCTCTCTCGTGGCTCTGAAGCGAAAACCAAACTCTGGTGAACCTGATGGAAACTGGATGTCATGTGCTCCTTCAGCTGTCTGCAGAACATCCTGCTTTTTGGATGCTTCCAAGGAAAGAACGTCAATGTCTCTCGAAGTACTGTTTCCTTCTTATTCAAGAAGAGAAGCTTGAAACTTCTAACTCTCTTTCGGTCTCATTGGTGATAAACTTGAGATGTGCTTGACCTTAAAGCTATAGCGACGTGCAGCTGTGTGGTCTGGATCCTGTAGGGTGCGGCGTGTTTTTGGAGGGCTGTAGAAACTGTAGGTACATCTGCAGTTGAGAAAAGCTTGTCTTGCAGTTCCCTTGAGGCTTGTTGAAAATGGAGAGTACAAGTGTATGAAGTCTTTGTAAGGCTAATGGAAGTTGCAAGCACGTATGAAGGACAGATGATTGTGTTCACAGTGCTTTTATACCACACTCCAGTTGTGAGGAAAGCCTTAGTCCCAACTGCCCTTATGGATGGAGACTGGCTGTCTGCCGGTGAGAAATGGTCACGTGTGCAGAAAACATTTTTGCTCTACGGGTTCACAGATCAGTCTACAACCCTGATGTTTCATACGGGCGGCCTGCGTTCCCTGTACAGGTTTGACCTTTTTCACCCACAGACAGCCTGCATGCCCCTGTAAAGGCAGTTGGACAGCGCCATACCACGATGGCGTGATCTATAAGTACATCCTTTTTTATTTAGTTTGGATGAAATACTAGGTAAACAAAAAAACTGTTGAGGACCAGTCAACCAAGGAAGACCTTGTTTGTTTTTTGTTTATCTGCTGGTTACTGCTCTGAAGGATGATCATATCATCTAATGCAGACTGACTCGTTTTTCAGATTCAGTGAAATCTGGTGACACACAGCTGATGCGGCCATTGTCTAAGCTTCATTTAGGCCTTCAGCGGTGTGGAGAAAGGGTTAAGGGGGCCTGAGCTTCATGGAGTCTGTCTTTACGATGCAATAGCTGTCGTATTGGATGTCAAATATGAAGGTTACTATTGTGTCCGCTGCTCTCTGTGGTTCTGATGAACGTCTCCAGCATCCATCAAAGCTGTTTGAAGGCGCTCATGTACTGGACACTCACCTGCACCAAATGACCAATTGCAGTCCAGTGAGGATGTGGAATTCCTAAATCACCTTTGTCCATTTTTGGTTTTCAGTTCTCTAGTTTTGTTTGGAAAATTATTGTAGAAAGATTTGGTTCAGTTGAAAACATCAAATCTGAAGAATTCCTGATATTTCTAGACAGGAATCCTGTAAAGTAGTTGTTGGAACAGAACTTCATTTCATTTTCAACACTCGTAAGTCCTGAAAAAGCTCCCAGATTCCCAGATACCTGGAGATCTTTCTGCTGCAGCCTTTAAATGGTTGATAGCAGCACCGAAACTCTGGAAAGAAAAACAACTAAACTTTCTGGAATAAAACCAGGACTTTTCCTGAAAGGTAAGGAAGCATTGATAGACGTGCAGGAGCGGCAGCGTGTGCTGGTCCGGTCCGTACAGGCAGAACTGCTTCAGAAACTCTGCTGTGTGGCTCGGAGGCGAGCTCAGTGGGCGTGTCCTTTGCCATTGAAAGGCTCTGTGACTAAGAATAGCCTGCTTGTTTCAGCACAAATGTGCATTTGTTGCATCTCAGCTACTCCACATTTCATTCACAGCCTTCAGCCCCCTCCCCCACCGTCCGTCCGCTGCATGCGCTCTGGGCAGCACAGCCAGCTGACTCCGGTTTGTTGTCCTTTCCACTGACCAATCAAAGTGTCCGCTCGCAGCCACCGCCCTCCCCCACGCCAGGCTTCAAAACAGCAGCAGGAGTGTCTGTTTGTCTGAGGCAACCAGCCAGCAGGGCTCTGCTGTGAAAGGGCAGCAACGCCATAAGAGGGCGTGGTCAAGCCCAAAAGAAAGAAAAGCTGGCAGGAGAAACCCAGAGGGACTGTTATGGATCCTTTTTAAGGAGAAATCGCTGAAGGCAGCTTGACATGCGAGCGACTGTGCCGATAATCCAGAGCGGATCAGGAATCTTCCAGTTCTTCCTCCTGGACGGAGCAGACCTCCTCGCTGCTGGAGGTCAGGCAGCTCTTGCTGCTCCTGCGTTTTGGAGGTTTCACCTTTAATCATTTCCTTTCTGACCAATCATCTGAAGAGGTGTTGCGTAATTTAACAGTCCCTGCTGGTTGGAGTAATTTTCCCTTCGCAGGAAATGCATCCCCCCCCCCCCCCCCCCAACACACACACACACACACACACAGATGCTTTAGGAGTAACAGGCAGGAGGTGTGGAGGCAAACTCCGTTTCTGAGGAGATGGAAGCATGCTAGACTTCTGCTCTGGATGAATCCATGACAGACCTGTCTGTAGAACCAGAAACTGATACAAAGAGTGTCTCCGTGTTTGTGCGGAGTTTTCATGTTCTCCATTTCCCTGAAAATGCAGAAACTTTACAGAAACAGACTTATTTTATCCTTCACTGCTGAAATATGATGAAGATTTTCTTTTATATTTAGCTTCATTCTACGTTTTTTGAGCGTTCACAACAGTAAAAACTGTACAAAATGTAACATTTTTAGAGAACAAATTAATTTGATTTTTAGTTACTTTAGCTTTTGAATTCTCAAACCTTTAAGACATCACTGGCAAACATTGTGATCAGGAGACGGATCGATGCCCCAGCGCCACTGATGGTTCTACCTGCGCCATTCAGAAGTGTTTGAAAGCCGTAAAAGAGCTGAGCGGCGTTCCCAGCTCCTTCATTCGCCACCTTTCAGATGCTGCTGCTCTCCTTGACTTATAAATTATTTGTATTTTAACCAAAATTCTTTAAACCCCTAAAGATGGATGTTAGATGACATATAGTCTGACGTCTTGGTCTTTGAATGGTTTATATATTGAAACCTTCTGTCTGCTGCAGCTGCTCCCAGCTAAGGAGTGGATGTTTGGTTTATGTTGACCACCAGAGCAGAGTGGCTTTTCCTGACGCCGCGGTGCGACACAGCACGCCTTAACCCCCCCCACTGCAAAGAGTGGATTTAATTGCTAGACGAGGTGCTGCCCCCCAAAAAAAAAGGAAAAAAGGAGGAGGAGGAGGAGGAAGGGTGCTGGCATATGGAGCCATCCAGCTCCTGTGTGAATGGAGATCCTACTGGTGTCCAGATCTCCCAGAATGCTCTGGTCTGCTGAAGTGGAGTTTGATGTTAATCATTAAAGATCTTATTTTTATATATATAAAAAAAAAAAAAGCTTTCTTCAGCTGATCTGCTCCAAGATTGCAGTAATTTTTGTTCCAACGTAAGAATTCTGATACAATCAAAATGAATAAATCCAGACTTCTTTCAAATCAAATGTTACTCCTGGCATATTTTTAATTTATAAATATAATATTTGCTTCTCTCCAAAGTGTGAAACTTCAGTGGATCATGATGCAGAATCCGGCCGTGACTTTATTCTGTTAGCATCTTGTAGGAAAAAAACCACCAAAAGCAGGAGAAAACAACTCCACACTGTAATGTTGCGGCCGCTGAAGAGGCTTGTGGTGACTGAAGCAGCACGCAGCATCAGTGTCTTCAGCTGTTTGCTGGAGGATCCGGTTCCATGAAACTGGACTCCAGTGTTTTCCTAAACAACAAGCTCCTGGTGTTGCTTCTCTGTAGGCCGTGTTTCCTCACACTTACACAGAACCTCTGAAAGACAACACTTTGAGAGTTCATACCTTGATGATGACAAACATCTCCTCTTCTGCTGCTTTCCAGACTCTCTGCTTCTTCAGGAGAAAAGAAAAGGTTCCAATTCTTCTATTCATTAGGCAAAAAGTACATCAGGTTTTTAGGAGGCCTGTCCTAAATATTTGTCCTTAAACACATGAAAGACAAACTCCAATGAAAATTGTGTTTTTTTAACATGTGCTTGTAGCATTTTTCTGAAGAGGGAGGATAGATATATATGACGGAAACTGTTCTTAAAACTGTTTCTGAGTTTTTCTTTTATTCCAATTGTTGTGCAGCAGGAGCAGATGTAAAAGTGCTGTTGGAAAAAGCTTGTAAGTGTACAAGTTACTGCAGCAAGTCACAATCTCTTTGCTCTGCTCCATGCTGATGCTTCCCCCTGCAGACAAACAGGTCCGTGAACGTCTGTTTTCCTCGCCTGAGCTGGAATCTGGATCAGAACTGGACGGTGGGATAGCCCTGATGCTGCTCGCTGTTTCTGTTGCTCCGTTAATGAGAGGTTGAGGGAGTGAAAAACAGTATGCATCAATGCTCAGTAGAATGACAAAAATTCACCACAGTGTATTGCATTTGAACAATTTGTCGTTTGGAAAAAATAATGTACATTTATGTTTTATAAACTCCAAGTTTTCATCACTACGACACAGTGGATTCACTCATAGTCTTTATAAAAGGTTTTTACTACAGAACATGTCTTATTTGGTGTTTAAAAAGAAGGGAGTATGTGTCCTAATTACATGAAAAACTCCGTCCTGCACTTGCTAGTCTTTTTTTCCATGTTCACACCGGCTTTTGTCACACGTTCAAGAACGTGCTGGATGCAGGTTCTAGTATTTTAATTTTAGCAAATGGTGTTTACACTGGACTGTTGCTACACTGTACTAGAGCATGGATGTACAGTTGGAAGAGGTTTGGTGTGAAAAGCGGTGTAAATCTGGTGAATTTTCTTCAGGTTTTTCCTTCCACATCTCCATTCTGATACATGAAAGACTTGGTGTGATAGAATTCCAGCTGGAAACCCGCTCAGCCGTAGTGCATGTTTAACAGCTCAGGGCCAAAACTGTGGGCTGAAGCTTCCAGAAAGCATGACTGCAGCTGCTCTGCTGGTGTTGGAGTGCCAGTTGGAGCTCTGAGAACACTGACTGTGGATTGTTGTTGTTCTGTTGTTGTTCTGCTTCCTTTGTCTTTAGTAATTGGAGCCTGACGCTGAGTTGTGTTTAGGATTTGCTCTGATCAGAGTTACAGTTTGTTTTCATGGATCCACTGTGGTTTGATATTGGTCGTAAATCAAGAGGCCTTCCTCTCTCGTGGCTCTGAAGCGAAAACCAAACTCTGGTGAACCTGATGGAAACTGGATGTCATGTGCTCCTTCAGCTGTCTGCAGAACATCCTGCTTTTTGGATGCTTCCAAGGAAAGAAGGTCAATGTCTCTCGAAGTACTGTTTCCTTCTTATTCAAGAAGAGAAGCTTGAAACTTCTAACTCTCTTTCGGTCTCATTGGTGATAAACTTGAGAACTTGAGAAATGGTCACGTGTGCAGAAAACATTTTTGCTCTACAGGTTCACAGATCAGTCTACAACCCTGATGTTTCATACGGGCGGCCTGCGTTCCCCGTACAGGTTTGACCTTTTTCACCCACAGACAGCCTTGCATCCCCCTGTAAAGGCAGTTGGACAGCGCCATACCACGATGGCGTGATCTATAAGTACATCCTTGTTTATTTAGTTTGGATGAAATACTAGCTAAAAGAAAAAAACCTTCTTTTACGTCTCCATTCTGATCTATGATAGACTTGGTGTCCTAGAATTCCAGCGGGAAACAAATCCAAATGACTCATTTCTCCTACATGAGTCATTTTAAATGATTGGCACTTCAGTAATTGAAAAAGGTGCCATTGGTCACTGTCCGTCCGACTGGTTTAACTTTCAACGTACATTCAACGGCCGGGCATTTTCTATGTAGAGCCAGAAAACAGACTTAAAACTTGCGTAGCGACGTGTAAACGCAAGAGTTTTGAACAGGAAAGCCTGACATTGGACATGCTTTGCAGAGGCTGGTGTGCACATAGCTTTAGGAGTTGGGGAGTAGTGAGATATTCAGACAGAATCATGGATTCTTCCATGGTGCTCATTTTAACAGAATCCATGTCAAATCCTGTGATGAAGACGATGATGATGCTCTATTGAGAAGGGAATCACAGTGGGGATGGATCATCAAGATCATTCTCTCAGGCCTGTTTGGTTTTATTCTTTTACACCGTCAGTCTGTTTGTTCCTCAGCCACCCCTCTTCCTCCTCCTCCTCCTCCTCCTCATCTGCCTCCTCCCCTCAAACCCCAGTGGTATTCCTCTCTTTTGTGACTCCCAGCTCCCGCTGGAATTGAAATGTCAGTGGGGGAGGGCTGGCACAGGAAGCCAAAGAGGAGCGCTGAGTGACAGGCTAGTGCGGGGACGCTAGTCCAGGCCATCAGAAGGTGAGACGTCAAGAAAAGGATCCAAAGAGCAGGGGGTGGGGGCACACAAAGAGGAGGAGGAAGTCGAACAAAAGGGAACGGGGGCATGCCTGTGACTCATTAGATTAGGCCGCTCCCCCAGAGAAGCGCCAATATTGATGGATTGATTGCAGGCCCCTCTCCATCCGCTGAGTCCTGAGCTCCTGAAGGCCATCGATCCTCCAGCTCGCTGCATATTTAATTAACCTTTCATTACAACCAATCAGAATTCAGACCTTAGTTTTAGAGGAGCAGAAAATCAGAGCTTTTCACTTTTATGCAAGCCTGCAGGAGGTACGCTGCCACCACGTGTTACAGGAAGTGTCGCAATCGTCCAGGGGGGGTCTGAAAATCTGAAATCCTCCAGTTTAAAAGAATTATTGATGATTTTGCTTCTTCCTGTTGCAGCACTGAGGATCTGTGCGGGTGGTGGGGGCTTCCCTGGTAACCCATGAATGAGGAGGATTTGTTCATCCTAACTGGGCTTTACTCTTTAATTAGTGTTCTGTTAAAAGATGGAATAAGAAGGATGGAAACGCATCATCTCTCCTAAGTGGGCTGCACAATGAAAACTTTGGGTTCTTTTTCTGCGTGAAAACGGGTCAAACATCGATCTTCTGGTCTTCTGAAGGTAGAATTGTTATAATAGATTGTTCTGGTCTCACACGCTATCCTTTCCTCTCAGGTGTTCCTGTTCTTCTGTGAGACCTGCTCGGTGCCCATCTGCAGGGAGTGCAGCGTAGGCCGCCACATGGGCCACACCTTCGTGTACCTGCAGGACGCCGTCCAGGACTGCCGCGCCATCACCATCCAGCTGCTGGCAGATGCTCAGCAGGGCCGGCAGGCACTACAGGTGAGACGCCTCTGAAATTACCAGGCAGGGCCGAAGCTGGGCATAGGTGACCTAGGCGGCTGCCTAGGGCGCCAAATGACATTGATAAAGTAATAATTTAAAACAAAAGTCAAATAACTCAAAAGTTTGACATAATCATAACTTTTCGTGGTGCAGCACCCTTCCTTACCTAAAGCTGCCGCTATCCAAACAAGGGCTGGGGGGTCGCCGCTGTTAGCGCTTCTTAAAAATTTAAAGGATGAAAAAGCAGCAAAACAAGCCCTCAGGGACAGCTTTAAGCTCAGAAAGGGAAGGAAGAGGAGAAAAACGGGGTCAAAGCAGAGGTTTATCTGTTTGATTTATATTACAGTAACTGGAAATCCCCCCCCCAAATTAACTGGTGATTTAGGTTTTTTTTTTTCATTCTTTAAGCATTTAACAACTCGCCTCCCAACCCAAAGGTCGCTGGATCAAGTCCCGCTCTACGAGTCCCGACTTGTAAATAACGCACGCTCTTTTACACAAAGTAACTTCTCGACCGTTTTCGTGATCATGGTGAATCGGGGGACCCTGATGCAGAGAAACACCAGCGGAACAGCGCAAAACTGCTTTTCTCTGCGGTACAATCAGCTGATTTATGTTGATTGCAGAACAACTTCACTACTGTGAAGTGTTAAATATATCAACGCTAGGCTGTTTTTCTCCGCCTCGGAATCTGCTGGAGTTTTTAATTGCGTAAACTCCTCAGGCTTCAGGGTTGAGCTGTAAATATGGTGTCACCCTTTTGCCGAAGCAAAAACAAACGAAAGAGACAAGCTGGTTCTCTTCTTTGTTTGTTTGTTTTTAAATTAGAGCTTGTTTTGAGTAACACCGCCCCCAAGAGGCTGGCTGCTGGAACTGCAGACTTCTCAGGGACGTTGGCTGTTCGTTCGGTCAGTTCTGTGGGAAGCAGAGTGGAGCTCAGATGAGCATCCTCACCTGGGCCTGCCAAAGTGAGTCATGACTCAGCAAAACCAGGAAGGTCTTTGCTTGGCTCTGTGTGGGGGCCGAACCCCTCCTTTCTTCGTGAGCACTGTGCCTCTGCCAACCCCCACTTCAGGATCAGCAGCGATTAGATTCGATCAGCTTAAACGTGTTTGAGGCTGACCAGCCCCGCAGCCGTGGGGGTGGGCCTGCACTCCGAGCCGTCCAGCTGGCCCTTCCAGGGGGTGTGTTGCCTGGGCTGCATTGCAATGGGGGCGGGGCGCAGGTCAAAGGGGGAGAATAGGTGCTGAAGAGCATGGGGGAGGGTAGGGGAGGTATTTAAAGCATTTCAGAGAAAGGAAAACTCCCCTCTTCCTTTAAAGAAGTGGAATATTTTTGCCCTTCCCCTTTTCAGCCTTTGTCCCCCACCCCTCCAAGCATGCGCTTGTGCATGCCGGCTCATCATTTACGTCATGCTAGTTGAAGCTGGAGGCTCTCGTCTTCTCAGAAATGTAAATTCTGCCTTATTTTTAAAAGTTTTTGTTTTATTTAAAAAAATTCAAGATAAGTTTTGAATTTTAAAGAAGAAAAACCACAAATTAAAGGGGTGAAATAAAACCTTTAAGTATGTGGATTCACTTTGATGAATGTGTCCTGCTTTTCAAAATAAAGTTCATAGGGCGGGAAACGTTAGAGGTCGTGAAGCCTTACGGGTAGATGTGACTCAGAAGATACCACATTAGGTTGGACACACCAATCTTATCTTCTTTTGTGAGGGTGGGGCTCTGTTTTTTTTGGTGAACACTCACCCAAAACATGAAACTGGAGCTTTTCCACTGAGGTCATGTGAAGCTCTGAGGCATACGCCTCGCGCAGGATGACCTTTGGCTGAGTCGTGCTCTTCAGGGCTGTCCACCTGAAACCCGGAGGAAGACTCCATTCTGGAGTCTGAGCGAAGCCCGAACCCTGGAGCGCCCACACCGAACTCTATGACTGGTTGCTCCTGGAGTCAGGATTTGCACCGGAGACCATCTGGGTGTACTTTGCTGTTTAGCATTTGTTTGTCCACTTTAGTGCAGGTCACTGCAGGACTAACTGCTGACGCCAGATAGTATGTAAACAGTCCCGCACAGAAACACGCACGCTCCCATCCCCTGAGGACGGAAATTTCCGCTCACTCTACATCCATTATCTCTGCTGCCCCCTGACCCCGGCTGCTGACCTCCACGGCTCCGCTTCTGCGCTGCTATTGGACCGTTCAGCTATTTGTGGCCCGTGGACAGAAACAGGAAAGACGTGTTTGAAACGTGATCGGTGAAGAAAGAAAACATGTTTTTTCTTTGAAACGTGAGGTTTGGGGCTCCTGCTTTTCCTCGCTGATAAGCCCCCTCCTCCTGTTCCTCCTCTGGAGACCTGATTTAGTTGTTCCTTTGGCTGGTCACCTCAGGCCGCCGTGCTGCCGAGCTTTGTTCCCTGGGCAAAGCTGTGGGGGTGGGCCGGGTGAGTCCTAAGACGGGATTGGGGATCATGGCCTGTAGAGATTCAGGTGACCTTTGATCTTTGCAGCGAAAACCCACAAAGGAGGTCTCTTCCCACCTCCCCTCGGTCTCTGTGAGGTCCACTTCCTCCCCCTCCTTCCCAGAAGCCTCTAAAGAAAGCCTGATAAAACCCAGCAGGCTGTGTGTGTGTGTGTGTGTGTGTGTGTGTGTGTGCTAATTTAGCCCAAATTGTGTGCTGTAAACACAAAGACTTTTAAAAAAATTCTGTGACATTAAAGTGCTTCAGGTAGTAATAAACCCCGCCCCCTCTTCCTGATTAGCGCCAAACGGTAAAGGAGACTGAAGGAGTGTTTTTTTTTAATTTTTATTTTTATTTCAGATCTATCTATCAAAGATGTTTTTGCAAAAATTCTTCTTCAAATGTAAAACTGTCTCGGTTCTTTTCCCAAACAAGGGGGTTCTAAAGGTCCGAATGCAGAAGGAAGGTCATTGTGTCGGGACATGTAAAGTGACTTCCTATTCCTGATACCCGCTTCCTGTTTCCCGGTGACTTAAACCCGGTGGGACAAAGGAGGAGATGCTAAAACAATGAGCAGGATGCATTGATTTGTCTGGGAGGGGTCTGTTTCTCTGCTTCCTGTTTCATCCCTGCCCATCATGCACCTGTGCATCTTCGGTTTCTGCTGGGTTTGTTGTGTGTTCTGTTACATGCTCAGAGCTTGTCTTTGGTGCTTCCAGCTTAGTATGGAGAAAGTCCAGGCCATGGCAGAGCAGGTGGAGATCAAGGCCAAGGTGGTGCAGACTGAAGTGAAAGCTCTTGTTCTGAGACACAAGAAAGCTCTGGAGGAGCGGGAGTGTGAACTCCTTTGGAAGGTAAGCTGCTGCTCTCACCAAACAGTCTGATGGTTTTCTGATCACTAGGAAGCTCCATTATTTCCATCCTTTCATTTCTAGATGTGTGTTATTGAGGCTTTGCTGGGCTTCCCACATAGATCAGGAAACGTATCCACATTTTTACAATAACGCTAAGTTAAAAAAACCAGATTAATCTGTTTCAATCATGCTTACTTAAACAATGGAAAATCAGTTCAACAAATGTGTTGAGTTTCCTTCAAAGACGCACTGCAATGTTCTTGTAGCTTTTTTTTTTAGCACATCTGAAAATAAACTGTTTTCTATGGATGACATCACACACACTCCAGTTCTCTGGGTCTGGCTTCAGACTCAAAATACTTTTGATGTTGTTTCTGCACAGTCAGAGCAGATGATCACATGCTTGAGTGTGTGACTGTTGCGTTTGTGTTCTTTGTTCTTCAGAGGTTTTTGTAGGAACTGGTCTCAGAATCCTCCACCTTCTCAGTAAAGGAGCTTTTTGGTTTTTGCTGTATTTTCATGAAGAAAGAATCTGTCATCGTCACTGATCTTCTGCTCATCACAAACTAAAACTCCTTTTTGACTTGATTCATGACTAACGGAACGTCAAAGCGGCTTTCAGGTCATGGGTCGCTGGGATCAGATGCTTTTATATTTAATGAATCAGGAGTTGAGTTCCTGCTCTCACAGTCAGCATCAAAATGTGTTGTCAAGTCGATCTGGAGCTTCCTCTTGAGCAGTGATTCCCAACCCTGGTCCTCGGAACACTGTCCTGCCTGTTTTCCATGTTGCCCTGCTGGTGCACCTGATTCAGCTCATCAGGCTCTGCAGAAGCCGGACAATGACGGTCAAAGACAGGTGTGTTTTTGCAGGGTTGGATTGAAAAAGTGGACAGTGTTCCCCGAGGACCAGGGTTGGGAAACACTGGTCTTGAGATCAGATCAAGCGGCAGCAAGGGGACTTTCATCTGCTCTTCTTTGCTCTTGAGAGGAGTTTGAATCCCTCTTGATGTGAAAGTGACCGTCACCGGTTGCTGGTGCTGGTCAGATGGTCACCTGCGGTGCCATAAGTGCTGAGTCACCTGCTGCTTGGTGAGTCAGTGTGGTATCATGATTCATGACTCAGAAAGCAGTAACAGGACGTTGTCTGAGTCTACCCAGCAGCTTCTTGCAGTCAGTGAGGAAGCTGAACAGTCATCCTTCTGTGACCAACGTCTTCCTCAGCCTTCTGTCTTTCCTCCTGTTGGCTTGTCAAAAAGCCGATCCCGGAGTTTTTGTTCTCCTCAACTATAAAACGTAATTCTAGTCTCACAGATGCAAATTTGGCTTTCAGATCTTTTTCTCCTGGACTCTTTTGTTTGCCTCCCGGACCGCAGTGGATGCCAGGCTTTTGTGTTCTCTTTTGTGAATGGATGACAAGGAAGCGTCCAGCCTCTGCGCCTCGGGGTCCACCGCTCTCTTTAACCCTCTATTGTCTGATCTGTTCTTCGTGAGACATAAACCTGCTGAGCTCTTCATATTTTTATGACATTTTCAGCCCTCATGTCTTCTTAAATGTTCATTTTCAGAAAAAACCCATTGCCCTTTGTGTTAAAAATGATTTCATAAATAGCATATTTATAAATGTAGTATTTTGTATTTCATTTGCTATTGAATTAATTAATAACGCATTTAGATCAAATTTATTTACATTTTCCAATAAAACCCTAAAGTTAATAAAAAAAAGAAAAATTAGAGAAAAAACTTGGAACAATCCACTTTATTTTTTTACCTAGAATGGTTTGGTCCATCCTAGGTTTATTTGAAAAAACTGCCTCAGTTTGCCGGCCCCACCCTGTCTGATTCTGCCTTTCTTCTGGGCAACAGTTGAGAAAGGTGTCAAATAATGAGCAGTAAAAGCTCTGATCCCTTTTTGTGTGGATTTCTATTCATTGAGTAAAGCCCCACCCAGTTCAGTCAGCTTTTTAAATGTCAAAAAGGTGGTTTTTTAAAAATGTATTATTTTTTTTACTTAGACTTGAAAGTAAAACTGTTTGGATTTGAGGACATTTTGATGCCAAGCTCAATGAAACTGTGGTCAGACCTCCACGCGTAAAGTCATACTGGTGGACTGGAGTTACACCCACTGGGCTTTACTCTGGAGAAGGACGAGGTGACGTGTGTTTGATCTTCAGGAAAAGCTGGAAAATCTTGACAGCAGACGCTCTCAGCCTGGATCCAAACAAACCTGAAAGCTACCCAAGACTTCTTAAGTGTCGAGTGACAGGAAATAATCATATAATTCCAGGCAGGGCTGGGTGATAGGGAATTGTTTTATTTTACAACTGGGATTTTTTTCATATCAGGCGATAATGATATATATCACGATATAAACCAATGAAGTATATCAGTCAAATGTGAACGCTCTGTGGCTCATTAGAGAATTGTGTCATCATCAGCAGGTTGTTTAGATTGAAATCTTTATTTCCTATCATACTTTAAACATAACAGATGCACTGAAGGAACATGATGGAACAGTTTTTATCAGAAAACTAAAAAAGTCATTAATATCACAAACTAAAATGAAAGCAAAAGCTTTCAAGTTTCAAAAGAGAACATGAATAAAACAGAACACTAAACTGCTTGATCAGTTCCATTTAAAAACAAAGCATTCATTCTACAAATCAATTCTAATGTTTTCAAGTTTTACAGAACAAACATTTTGTCAAAAGCCTGTGAATAAACGAGGAACTAAAAGCAAATTCTCTGAATTTCTTCTGGTAGTTTAGACGGTTGCTCTGTTTTTGTAGGATTTTAAATAACTAAGTTAAGTTGAGTTAATTCCAGGGATGCAATGGTTCATTTTCCCCATGATTTGGTTCAAACCTCGATTTTTGGGACACGGTTTTGTTTTGGTTTAATGTGTGGTTTTTGTATGACTAAATAACAAAAAATTGCAAATTCAGAAAATATATTTTAAAATTTGCTAAGAAGTTGGTAACAATGAAGAAAAACCTTTCAGTTGGCTTGTACCAAGCCTGGTGTCATGTAATAAAACAATAAATAACTAAAGCCGCGCTGCGTTGTTTGGCCCGTGGGCTCTACCCCAGCCTGCTCTCACCACCCATTCTGACCTCGCTGGCTGAGCAGCTTCTAAATGTCCTTTCTGCCTTGCTTCCCAGGTTAGAGATGGATGTGAGAAATGCATAAACACCCCCACTGTTTTTCAAAATGATGCAGTTTCTTTTGCTTTTTATGTCCGTAAAAATTATTTTATGTTTTGGTTGGGATGGAATGGAATTTTTAGAACAATCTGTCATAAGCAATGAATGTTTTTGTTAACCATGCCCATATTGATAAAACGTTCGTATTGCATTTTTTTGTCCTTTCATTTAGCTTGAGTGGGGGAATATTACATTTACACAATATTCCAATAAAAATATGCAAGCAATAGGGGAATGTCACATTTTCAAGCTCGCCACACTAATGCTGTACAAAATCAACAACTTCTAAACCCAACATTTTTTCCCAGTAATGCTCAAGGAGTTAGGAGATGATGGATTGAAATCCCCAATTTCAGTTCGTAGAAAGTATTAGAGGTGATTTGATTTGATTTTAATTTATTTAGAATATTTAAAATGGTGGCCACTTCACAAGGTCAAAGGTCAACAAAGCTTTGGTTCTGGTTATAGATTTCACCTGGTAGAACAAAATATCACACCAAATATTGTGGTAAAATGTGAAAACCACCAAATTTTTCAGTTTACCACAAAATTGTAGGTCCTGTGGCGATTGCCACTCTGCACAACAGATCAGTCTCAAATCAGATCCCACTTCTGACACCATGTAGCACGAGGCTTTTTTAACTAAACAACTTATTTATTAATCAATGTTGGAAATCTGTAAAAGTCTTGAAGACAGAGGTCACAGCCTCTGACCCAACCTTAAGAGTCATGGAGTTACATCTTGCATTTCCTTTTTCCAACTAGATTTTCTCTATTCAGTCATTTTGTTTGTTTGTTTTTTCCAGGTGGAGAAGATCCGTCAGGTGAAAGCCAAGTCTTTGTACCTGCAGGTGGAGAAACTCCACCAGAGTCTGACCAAATTAGACAGCAGCATTTCCGCTGTCAGCCAGGTGCTGGATGAGGGCCACCACCTCGATGTGCTGCTTGCCAGGGACCGAATGCTCACCCAGATCCACGAGCTCAAGGCTCTCAGGAGCCTTCTGCAGCCACAGGAGGACGACCGCTTTATGTTCGCACCTCCAGACCAGGTCAGAACAGGTGACTGGTTGAGTTGGAACTGCCCCTTTCTTGCCCAAACAAACTCCAGTCATGTGTTTCTCCCATCAGGCCTTGTACATTGCCATTCAGTCCATGGGCATGATCAGCAGCGGAGCCTTTGCCCCAGTCACCAAAGCCCATGGGGAAGGTCTAAAGAGCGCGCTTCGTGGGAAGCCCGCCTCATTCAGTGTGATGGGATATGATCATGACGGAGAGCCGCGCCTCTCCGGCGGCGATGCCGTCTCTGCAATGGTCATGTCAGTTGCTGATGGCAGCTTGGCGGCGGTAGAGGTCTCAGACCATCAGAACGGCACTTACACTGTCAGCTACCTCCCCAAAACCGAGGGGGAGCACCTGGTGTCTGTCCTGGTGTGCAACCAGCACATTCAGGGCAGTCCTTTCAAGGTGATGGTGAAGTCTGGTCGGAGCTATGGGTCTCTTGGCTCCCAAATGTCTTCCTTTGGATGCGAGGGTGAGGGAGACGGCCAGCTATGCCGCCCATGGGGGGTCTGTGTTGACAAGGAGGGATACGTGGTGGTGGCTGACCGCAGCAACAACCGTATACAGGTAAACTCCTCAATCGTCTCCATCTGACACCAACATTTCTACACACCACTTTCTACTACACTTTTACTCTGCTGTGCTCCCCGTTCATCTAAATAAACCCAGACATGTTTGCATGTAACTGGCTTTAGCTTTCAGCAGAATCGAGTGTTCTAAGACTCATCCAGTCGTTTTTTTCCTTTTCAGATATTCAAACCCTGCGGGACGTTCCACCACAAGTTTGGCTCACTTGGCTCCCGGCCAGGTCAGTTCGACCGCCCAGCTGGCGTTGCATGTGACACTCAGAGACGAATCATCGTGGCGGATAAGGACAATCACCGAGTGCAGGTATGAACAGCGGCATCACGGCGCTATCACCAAACATGCGTCGAGGCCGGATTTGTTTAAAACAGAGCATTGATGGTTCCAATGATGAAATCTAAAGAACGCTCATTAGATTTGTGAATTCACAATGTTTCCCCTCTGGACAGGTGTTTACCTTTGAGGGCCAATTTCTGCTCAAGTTTGGGGAAAAGGGCACTAAAAACGGGCAGTTCAACTATCCCTGGGACGTGGCCGTCAACTCTGAAGGGAAGATCCTAGTCTCCGATACCAGAAACCACCGCGTGCAGATCTTTGCCCCCGACGGCTCTTTCCTCAACAAGTACGGCTTTGAAGGTGCCCTGTGGAAACACTTTGACTCCCCCAGAGGAGTAGCCTTCAACCACGAAGACCACCTGGTTGTGACCGACTTCAACAACCACCGGCTGCTGGTTATCCGGCCAGACTGCCAGTCGGCTCGCTTCCTTGGCTCTGAGGGCACTGGGAACGGGCAGTTCCTGCGGCCGCAGGGCGTCACGGTGGACCAAGAAAACCGCATCATTGTGGCAGATTCCCGCAACCACAGAATCCAAATATTTGAGCCGAGTGGAAACTTCTTATGCAAATTTGGCACTCAGGGGAGCGGCTACGGGCAGATGGATCGCCCCTCTGGCGTGGCTGTGATGCCGGACGGCGTCATCGTGGTGGTCGACTTCGGGAATAACCGCATCCTCAAGTTCTAGACACTGTTTTTTTTTTTTTTTTTTTTTTTTTTGCATTCTCTCCCCCTGTTTTTGCAGTTTTCCTTTTTTTTCTAAAGAAGGAAACCAGGAGGGAGAATGAATCAGCAGGAAGGAGGCCCCACCAGAAAGCACAGAGAGCAGGCTGGCTCCAAGGAAAAATACCAAGCTATTGATTCTCTTCTGATGTTCTTGACTCTCCTGTAGAGATCTGTGGGTACAAAATAATAATCAGTCGAATAAGGAGCCATATTTCCCTTTCCTGGCTCTCAGCTGCTCTCAGTTCCTTCTGTTGGTCCTCTGTTTCTATACATCTCAGGGAATTTCACACTTCTTGAAACCTTGTACCCTCTGCTCCACACCTACCTCATTTAGCTCTTTATGAATGTACTCATAGTCACTGAGCAGAGGTTTTAGATCTTGAAGTTTTACAAAGAAAGTCTACCTCTACCTTTACTGCATTATTTAAGAGACAAAAAAAATGGACTCTTGGGTTGATGTTTGCACAGGATTCATGGAATTCCCTCTGTGCTTTTTTTGAAATGAGTTAATGTAAACCTGAATGTTGTTGCTAAGACAATACTCAGACCGCCGCAGACGGAGGCCACGGGATCCGTTCTTGTTGGAAGGCATCGTTCCGGAGTGATTTCTTCTATGTGAAGTGAAGCGACGCCCAACTTTTTAAGGAATCAAAGTGAGCTCAGGTTGCCACGGCGTAGATCCCAGCAATCGACGCTTTCCTCACATTCTCCCTCTGACTTCAGGGGCTAATGCTGAGTATAATGATTTATTGAATCAGCTCTAAAACCACCTTCAGTTCCTGAAAATGTCTCTAAACGTAAGGAAGATGTGTGGTAGAGTTGATAATAGAAGATGAAGTGCACCCAGAGCAATGTTCTCTTCCCAGAAGGAGAAGAAGCACCAAAAAGAATTCAAGTTGATCCCTTTTGAGATTTGAGAACTTAAGTCACTTGGATGTGAAGAGACTTAAGTGAATAAATGTTGATCTTTTAGGTGAGGTGGGCTGCGTGAGGAAATCCTCACAGGCAGACACTTAACCTGGCCATTCAGAGGACACCTCACCTTGAAGGCCCAATGCACCCTTGAAAGTCGGGCCCCTTGGCTCCTGGGGACCCAGGACTGAGTCCAGTCTATTACCCTATTTATTTGTGCGTAGAGTTAAAAAGGCGCCTCCTAAATGAGCTTTGGTAGACCGATTCCTCTAAAGACGGAGGTCTACAGACCAACTACTAGAGTCAACCAAAGTTAGAGTTTCTGCACAACAGTTGATTGTAGATTTGGCAATTAAAAAAAAAAAACAAAACTTTTTTTTCCCTCTCTCTTAATTATTGTTGAAAATTTCCTAAAAACTCAGATTTGAGTTCACTGCACCGTCTGGGCCACAGGCGTGAGTGAATGTATGTCCTTCCCGTAGACGCCTTTACGCAGAGAACAGCAGGTTCCTGCACCAAAGACAAACCCTCTCAGGTGTTGCCTCATGCCGTAAGGCAACACCGCTGTCTCAGTTGAAGCTCAGAGGGGCCAGAACGCCCCCATTCCCCTCAGACTTGCATCTGCGTGTCTTTTCTATACCTCAGATCGTGAATACCTCATAGCTTCTGCACATGTAAACAATCAAATACCTCAACTTTCTCCATGGATACCTCAGTTTGTTAACCAAACCTGGATGCCTCCAGCGTACCTCTTCTGTGGCACTGTGGTGGAGTACGTGCTTGAAGGACCAAAGATGGCGGCTTTGTTTGGCGTTCTGACAGAACGATGCTGTAAACTGCCTGCTCTGTTTAATGCCTTTTGATATCCAAAAAACCAAATGGGTCAGACTACAGCATTGTGCCAAAAGCACCGATGACTTCTGTGCCAAATGGTGGGCTGCAATATCATGGATGCAGTTAATGGAACAAACTTCTTAATGGATGCACTTAGGAGGGCCGGGCCATGCTCCCCCTCGCCTCAGTTTGTGACCCTGCGCTGGCAGCGGGGAGCGTCCGCCCTCAGCACAAGCGCGTTCCTGCGTCTCAGGATGACAGTTCCAGAAAAGCTCAAACGTGACAGATACGCCATATCGTTTCCCAGCCAGCTGCTTCCTGCATTCCACCCGGCCACTGTGAACACCGCATTTTTACCTGATAAAGATAGTTTTTCAGTATTACTCTCATCTTCACCTGAGCTGAACCGCTTTTGTTCTTTCGCTTTTTCCCCCTTTTTTTTTTTTAAAGATTAGCAGAATTCTATCTTTAAGATCTTAAGATCTTTACTCTTAAAGAGGAAAAATATGTTTAAAACCTTTTTTTGGTGTTTCATTTCATTGCATGCTTTAAAAGTTCTTGTGTTGTACTGACGTCTCCCAGTTAGGTGTTGGAAACTCGGATGGGGTGCGTAGCTGGATGTTGGGATGGTTTTTTAAAATAAAAAAATGCGCCCAAAGGTGCATGAGTGCGTTAGGATTGGGTCGGATGACGCTTGACCTTTGCAATTGTAATTTCCTGTCTGCAGAGCACGGCCTGCTAAGCTTGGCAAGTCTTATCCTTGTTTTGGGGGCGGGAACTGGTGTCTCTGCGCCGTTTCTTTATCACAGTCCCCCCCCTTGGTTCCGTTCCTCGGCTGGGTTCCCGCTCCGTGACTGCAGGTTTTTGAGGAAAGAAGAAGCGCAGCAGCATGCGGCGTTCACGGTCGTAGACCTCCTTTAAATGATTGTAAGCTGGAAAGGAAAATGGTTTGAAAACGTAGAAAGTAAAGAAATGATCTCAGGTAGTTCCCAGCGGCCTTGTGCTGCAGGTGTCCCACTGATCCTGTCCTGTAGTGAAGTAAATGTAGTGACTCCCCCCTCTCAGTACTAGCCTGATTCTTTTGTGTGCCCTTTACTTTATTATCAACATGAATTCTCAATCAGAAAAAAGCTTTTGATTAGTTTCCATGATTTCTCTTCTGGAGTTGTAGAGAAAAGTCCAAATCCTTCACGCCACTCGAGACTCGCCGTCCCTTTTTGAATGTATTTTGTGAGGAAAAAGGACGGACGGAATCTCGTTGGCGCCGCGCTATGGTTTGCTCTGCTGGGGTGTTTCAGGACAGGCCCCGGTGATGGAGCGGGGTGGGGCCCTCGTCTGTTTGTAAACCAGTTTAAACTCCACTCAAGATGGGAGGGGTGGGTCCTCTTCCTGCTCAGACCCCACCCCCACCATGCTGTCTTGTTCCCCCCAGCAGGTGAATTTGGGCGTGGCGTCCGTGCGCTGGATCTGTTACTTTAAGCAGAAATCCACTGAATGTATCCTGCTCTCAGTCCACAAGCCAGGGGGCGCCGGCGTGGCCAGCTGAGCAAGAAGTGCAGCCGGCGTGAGTGTGGGGGGTCATCAGTCCAAACCGCCTGACTCCTACCCCCCTCCACACACACTGAGCCGAGCACACACGTCAGGTCTTTGGTCCAAAGGAGGCTCAAGTTTCTCGGCCGCTCCCTGGACTCTGTGGACTTTAAACATTTCCTATGCAGTTCTTTGGTTGTTTTTGTTTTGTTTATGCTTCAATAAAGTTGTATTCCTTTGGCTTCAGTCTTGTCTGTCTGTAAATGGAGAAATGACTTTTTCCCAGCATTCCTTGTTTTGTGTCTGTTTCACACATTTTGAGTTCATGGCGTGGAGATAACATGACAGAGAAACCTGTTTCGCACAAAAACACACATCCTGTGTGTTACAGAACTGGTTTGGACAGGTTTCTTTGGGGGATAGAGAGGAGCTCCTCCATCCCAGTTCAGATTAAAAACACTTCTGCTTTGCTGTTGTCCAAACATCAGGAGTTGGTTCAGATTCGCTTTGTCTCCTAAAACATTTTACATAACAAACTGATCTAAATAAACGTCTTTGGTGTCAGACTTTTGGAGTTGAAGGAGGGGTGGTTTTACGAGCTCTGATTTTGAGTCAATGTGGACTTGATGTCGCCTTCACAACTTGAGCTGCCATTTTTAAGCCTCGGAGCAACAGACAACATAGATAAAAAATAAAGAACTGGATTAATGAAGCATCTGAAGAACGAGCAGAGAATATCATTGCCTCTGGGCTGCAGGTTTGAATGACAGCCAAACAGGAGTCTTCAGAAATCAACACGTTCAGTTTTCTGCTAGGAAGACGGACCAGACGGCTGTCATGTCTGACTGACTTGAGTTTACACGCCTGCAGAAGACGCTTCAAAAGCAGCACAGCTGATGCATGAATAAAGCTCATCTGTTGCAGCTCTGTGATCGTTTCCTCCCTGAAACTGCACACAGACATTTACATGCACTCCTCCAGAGGGCTGTGCTCCTACTGCTGTCAGCATAGATTATAAACACACAGGTGTTTGGATGAATTCTTTATTGTCTGATTTTTGTTACTTGCTTGGCGTGTTTGTGTTCTCCTGCAGAGGGATGGCGGGAACGCTGATGCGGCTCTTCGCGTGATGGAGAAACGAGAAAGCCTCTTTAACTTCTCTGTATGAACTGGCATGTAACAGGAACACACGTGCTCATTCCTTCATGGAGTCGCCATACTCCTCTTCTTAGAAACTGCACATGCACAGCTGTGCTGCAGAACTAGTCCCCTTGCTGCCGTAACACGTTGATTATGAACACCACTGAGTCAGGGCCCACGCCAGACTTTCCATTTACCACTCGTTACCCTTTCAGTTCTGCCTCCATCCTGAACTACTTCTTCTTCCTCCAGTGTTTTCCAGGCAACTGCACACTGGTGGTGTAATGCCAACACCCCCCCTCACACACACACAGTTGCTCATTAGAATTCCATGAAATCTTAGAATCCAGACCAGTTCAACCGTGGGGGTAGGCAACACTGGGTATCTGGCCATCAGTCCAACACCAAGTAATGACAGTGATGGCCCTAATAACAGACACGTCTGGAAATGTTGCATTATAGAGTCATTTCAAAGATACATATCCACACATTTTAAGGATTTTTCTTTTTTTCATATAAAAGGGAGCCAATAAGTATTTGACCCCTAAAGGAAGTGACATCATCCTGATGGTAGCTCATTTGAACAGTGTAAAGAAATCCTCTTAATATAATGTGCGTATAATTATATTAGCATTCCATTGAGGGACAGAAGTATTTGAACCCTCTTGCTGGGAAGTCTCAGTACTTTGTGGTCAAACCCGTATCATCAGCACAGAGGGTTCTTGTAGTTGATGATCAGGTTTCTGCTTCAGGTTTGGTGGCTGTTGCTCTGTAACTCTGAGCTTCAGTTCTCTTCATAGGTTTTCTTTAGGACTGAGGTCTAGAGACAGACTGGGCCGCTCCAGGACCTTGAACTGCTTCTTCTTTCTGCTTCTCATTCCTTGGGTTCTTTGGCTGTATGTTTTGGGTCATGATCCTGTTGGAAGACCCATCCTCCTAGTGGAGGACAGGAGGTTCTCCCTCAGGATTAGACAGAACATGTCAATGGCTCCGCCCATCCTTCCATCAACACGATGAAGAAACTCTGAGCAGAACACAGCGTGATGACAGTGGGGATGATGTTCTTGGGCTCATAGGCAGCATTTCTCTTCCTCCAAACACGACAGGTTGAACTGATGCCAAAGAGCTCAGTTTTAGTTTGACCTTCTCCCAGTCGCTCTACATCCGTGTTTTTCAACCAGTGTGTGCCGCAGCACACGCGTGCTGTCAGGTGTGCCGTATTCATTATCACTGGTCTAAAAAACATTTACCATTAACAGGATATCAGCTCTGTGTTCATCAAAAAAGGCCAAGGTTTCACACTGAGTGGTTTGCCAACGCCTTTGAAGAGCTTTTCAAAATAATTACAGCGGATCTCAACATCTTCCATGTCTTTCATAAGGAAGACGAGAAAAATGTTTGGGGGTTGCTCCTGCATACACGGCAGGAGCGTCAGGTTTATGAAGACACTTTTTAACGCGCTGAGCAGCGACTTTAATGCGCTTGGTTAGAACAAAGGCAGAGAATGCACGTTTGTGTGTGAGCGGTCCATTGATTTAAATCAGAGATAGGAAACTCCAGGCCTCGAGGGCCGCATTCTTGCATGTTTTCCAACATACCACGCTCTGGCATGTTCTGATTGGCTGGATACACCGGAAGCAGGTAATCAGTCATGAGTAGGGCTTGAAATCAGAAATCAGAGGAAAAAGGTTTAGTTTTCCTCAAAGTCTGTGTTGGAGCACTATGGGAATATAGGAGTTCTTAACAGCCAGATATCCCAGTGTTTGGTCTTTCTAACTGAAACACTTGGTTCCAATAATGTAATAAGACATATATAAGACATCTAATAACAATATGTCTGTTTAAAGGATAAGTTTATTTTTACACGTCAGGTTTAAATCCAAGTCATAACATAATTAAAGAAACTAAATTAAAAGAAATTAAGCTTTAGACAACATAACATGAAATCGAAACAAATACCTCACTTAAAAACAAAGAAACCACTGTAGTTAAAGTTACATTTCTGGTTTGTTAACATGAAAATAATCTTTTTGTGTCAAATGTTCTGGCACAAACATAAACAAATATCTTAAAAAGAAATCACCACTTGGACAGAATTCCTCATTGTTTTTATTGTTTGTTTTTTAGGTTATATACAATTTCAACTGGAGGGGAAAACAACTACCTGAACAAATGTAGTTGAAAAATATTATTGAAAATTATTGAAACTTTTATTGCAACAGCTGCAACGTCAAACTTGCATCAAACTGCATGCCAGATCGTGGAGGGACTGGACATCAATACAGACTTCAGACTTTCTCTTCTTTACATTTTTGGCTGCTGGGGTGCCGTGGGATTTTCGTCGAGGCAAACGTTGACCTTGGCTCCCAAAAGGTTGAAAAACACTGGTCTAAGTCATGGTGTTCATTAGCAAACTTCAGGCGGGCCTGCACATGGGCTTCTTAAGCAGAGCTAATATGCAAGCGCTGGAACACATCAAAGTATTCCCAACGGTTTTCTTGGTGACTGTGGTTCCAGCTGCATTGAGATCATCTCCTGCGTGTTGTTCTAGGCTGATTTAACGCTGTTCTCATGGTCATGGAACCCCCCCCCACACACACACCAGGTCAGATCTGGAGGCTCAGACCTGTATGGGGCATTGATGGTCATGTCCTTGGATTTTGGCCCAGTTGCACCAACAGTTGTGACCTTAACCCCCAGCTCGTTGCTGATGCTTTTGCGGTCCATTCCATTTCCCATGTTGGAGAGTCTGACTGATGGACTGATTTCCTCACTACTGCTATTAAAAACCAACAGTTCTGTGGAGGGCAGGGAAAGGTCAACGTCATCTTCACTGGTGGTGTTTCCTCCAAGTATCAGGTCTGCAGCAGAAGGTGGAGCTGAGGCAGAGTTCAGAGAGGACTCACAGGACAGATTCTGAAAGACGTCTCATCTCTCTGAAGGTGAAGACAATAAACACAACAAGGAGAAATGATTGACAGCACACCAGTCTCAGCAACCCGGATAAACTGCTTTAGCTCTCAAACTGATGAGCTTAGGAGCATGAGTTGGAATGATATCACTCTGGACTCAAGTCACATGACCAAAAGGAATGCTGGGTAACGTAGTCACATGGGGACACTTCTAGTCTGTGAAATCCATTTCAGCATTTGAGTTCACATCGGAAGAAAACCCGAGACACTTTACTGAATGGAAACACCAACATTCTTCCAGTAAATGGAAAAGTAGAACACGAAGGACATTTGAATAAGAACAGAAAGAACAAGAAGCTTACTTGAACTCTCTTATTTCCATGTAGTGATGAATAATGTGTCTTCACAATGGTTCCATCAGCACTTCAACCCTTCAGCTTGTTTTTGTGGTAGTTTAAATATTAAAGGTTCAATGACTGGCATAGAAATACAGGGTAAACCCCATTGGGCTAAAGGTTTAACTACAACCATTTGGGCCTATTTAGATCTTTGTTTGGATGCAGTCATTTTCAGGTCTTTCTTCAAATTTGACCGTGATAAAATACTCATCTGTGCCTTAAAGTTCTGATATGAAACTCAGGTTCCAATAGAAACTTCTGGAACCTTTTTTTACTTAACTTTTGGATAGATGACAAGGAGCCCCACTCAATAACATGTGAAATCTTCTTATTGATGCCGTTTGTAACTGAGACATTTTGACAATTTTATATAATAATGACAGCTTTAGCATTGTTAAAATAAACCAGTCTTATTGTTCACAGAACAACTTGATTTTGTCTTTGTTTCACCCACAAAGTTTGTAAAACAGCCACCATGAAGGCCCAACAGAGGCTGTTTGTCAGGGTATGGAATTCCCAGAATTCCAACCTTCAGCTGGTTGGAACCATCCCCTGTTCAAACGGTCCATTAAGATCACGCAGGAAATGGCGTTTACTTTCACAGCGCTTTACTCCCTTCGTTGAAGGCGCAAAGCGCTTTCCAGTCACAGTCCCATTCACCCACCCACACACTGATGCCGAACACAGACACCAACCTCCCACCAGAGGCAATGAGGGGTTCAGTGTCTTGCTCAAGGACACTTCGACACATGGGTGGCCAAGGCGGGAATCGAGCCTGCAATCTTCCAATCAGAGGTGAGCCACCCTACAGCTCCACCACGGTGGTGGTCTCTTTACATCAACGAGGGGGTTGGGTCACCAATGACTTAAAAACATTGGAGATGGCGTGCTAGCTTGTTGCATAAAATTGTTAGAGTTCTGCCAAGTGCTCGCCGTGTGTGGATTTGTTTTGGTGAATGAAAGCTTTCTGTCCGCTGTCGCTGAATAAACGGAACTGAAATCTGCTGACATTTTTCTAAAATAGAATAAAGCAAGAACACGTATCAAGTTCTTTTATGATCATTTTTATTATTACAAATGACTTACCTTGTTTGTAGTTTTTTTAAAGCTGCAGCTTTGTTCACAGCTGGCTCCTCATCATGGAGAATTACAATTCTCCAAGTAAAGTCATGGCATTCTGATGAAATGACATCAAGTTGAAACGTGAAATTTCTTTTCTCTCATCGATATAGGTCAGAGTTTAGAATTCTGTATTTTCATCGGTGAGGCACATCTGAAAGTATTCCAGTATTTTCATGACTAAATGTGTGTGAACACAAACTGGATCTAACTGGGGGGGTTGAAGTTTTGTATTTTGTTGTTGCACAGGTGTGATGTGACTGGAATACTACATAGCTTTGGTTTATTATTCCATCCTTTGCGGAAGATCCAGTTAAAAACACCTGGAATAATTTAAAATACTGCCATGGAGTATTTCAATAGCTGTAAAAAAACAAACATGAAACACGTTTTTGTGGCAGAATGTTTTACATTCTTGTCTATTATTGTTTTAAAAATATACCCCCGCCCCTGAAAAAATAAATTTAAACCAAAACTTCTACATTTTTTATTCTAGTAAAAAAAAAAATCAGAATTAAAATCAGGAGCTGCAGTTTCACTTCTTCACCGCTAGATGTCAGCAGTGCTAAGCTAAAGCTTCACTTTTAGATGGAACCTCCCAGCATCACATTCAATATGTATGCAGAATACTGAAGTACTCAGATTACAGGGATGTGGTAGGGGGTGTATTACAGTGCATTGTACCATGCAGCATAAATGAAGCAGAGATCTTTTGCTGTGAAATGAATTTTGAAAGGAGCTTTTCAGAGCAGTGGTGACAGGAAACGTCTGGTTTATCAAACACACCAGCAGATCAGCGGCACCTCCACCCCAGAGCGCAGAGCTGGTGGAAGTACAGGACGCCCCAGCAGATGGCTGGGAGGTCCTGAGCTGCTGTTGTGTGTCTCCATGCAGGACTCTGCATTTGTGGACGAGGTG
This sequence comes from Oryzias woworae, assembly GCA_016861445.1. Lineage (NCBI taxonomy): Eukaryota > Metazoa > Chordata > Actinopteri > Beloniformes > Adrianichthyidae > Oryzias > Oryzias woworae. The sequence goes on from BOLG01000747.1 coordinate 753,508, forward strand.
GCTCTCAGAGGAGCCAATTAGCTGCAGCAGACTGTGGAGGCGCCCCAGAGCACAGAGATCCTGGCTGGTTCTCTTTGTTCTGCAAGGAATAGCAGCAGATTAACCACAGCATGTTTGTGGACACTGAGGCTATGGAAGCCCAAACCCCCAAAATGAGTTGGCTTCAGATTATTCCGGTGATTCTTTTCAGCTCGTCTTTTTTATGTGATGTTCTTGATAAAACTATCATTCCCTGAAATATTAGGAAACAGCATGAGAGCAACAGTTCTTTATATCTGTAGTCTTGATTATCTTAAGAATTTTAATGATTAGAAAATTGCATTTGAACGCGAGTTGCCAGAAGTGATTTTGAGGTACAAGACCTTCTGTCAAGAAATGTGTCCTTTAAGCTCGCCGCCTCATTGGCGTGTGGGAGGAGCTAGCAGCTCATGTTGTTGATCACTACATGAAGCTTTGTCTGTATTTCATTTACAATGCATGGAAGACATGATGATGTTTAGAAATCAGGTTTTTTCTCTTTCAAAGATCTCTACAAAAACATCAGTGATCACGTCTCCATGGAGATCACACTCATCAACAATAAATTAAAGAATAAATAAACCATCTACCCACAAAAAAAGTAACATTCAGGGATGAAATACTAAACACTCCTTGATATGAACCTGTGTTTGTGGCGACAGCGGTTTGTCCTGCACTCGTAAAACTACCACTCCAGATGTAACCTGGTTTGATTATTGTTGTGTTTTACTTTTTAAATATAAATTTACATTTTAATAAGTATAAAGAATCGTTTTTAAAAATACATTTCTATGAACATCTTTTTAAAACCAACAAGAAATGTGAAACTAAAGGTTTCATAGACTATATTTATTTGTGTTAAATATGTTTTACTAAAAAAAACTCTTGACTATAAAAATACATTTCAATGATGTTTAGAATCTAAAGAATTATCCTGATGTTTTTAATTAATATTTATATTAATGTGTGTTCAGTAATTTAGTGGAAAAAAAAGAAAACGTATTTAACAAACTATAAAAGCCGAATACTGGATTTGAACCCGGAGTTCTTTCAATAATAAAATTTACAATGTAAGTGAACTAACCACAGTCACCATGAAAGCAGCCAACCTACAGAAGGGTTTGTTACTTTCTGAAGACAGCTGCCCACACAATGCAGCATGAAGGACTCTTTGGGTTATCATGAAAGCATTTGTTCATTCATGGATGTTTCGTGATTTTTAAACAGGAATCATGTGTTTCTGTTGTAACAGCATCTTGGTTTGAACACTTCAAAATAAAACTTCACATTATTTTATGTGTTTCAAGTAGCTCACATGCTACGGTCACTGATACCGTCACACGTCCAAAGTTGAGTCCCTGGTTGGTTGACATAGATGTGATGACCTCCCCAGAGTTTGGATTTTTATTACTCTGGCTCGCCGCGCCTGCCGCTTAATTCAGGTCTAAATCATTGACTTTACATTGAAATTGGCCGCCTCCGCCACACGAATCACGTTCGGTGTGTGAGCACCTTCATTGTAAATATGCTAGCGTGTGGTGGTGTCAGCCTGTGTTTTATGGACCGTCATTTTTAGTGTTACTAACAAGGTTGGGTTGTAGGACCAACAACATTTGTCTGTTTTTTATGTGTTGCAAACAAAGTTGGGAGTTACAGGTATTGTGAATGTGCTAACATGGCTAGCACTACTGTGAACACAGTTAATAAAGTCTGACTGAAAGAGAGGACTGTGGATTCTTACTTAGGTGACGATCCGATTTGATTCATTAATCATCAGTTCACAGATCAAACCACGATGCTTAAAAAAGCAAACAGAGTATGTTGTTGTAATTTTTAATATAATTTGTTTATACAGTTGCTGTATGTATTTTTTACTGGATGTGTGAAATTCTAATGATATGCATTAAATCACCATCATTTCTATTTTATTTAGAACAGGAGCTCAGAATCAACAAAATTGATGAAAACGAAAAGATTCAAACAGAAAGAAATGGTGTTTGTAACTTTAAAACTTGTTTGTTTTTCATCAACCTACTGAATTTCAGCAGTATGAGGTAAGATAGCTGTCAAAAAGAAACGTATTCATAAAGAAAAAATTGTATTCAAAAATACAAAGTTTTCCACAAACTATACATTTGAAAGAAAAATGTAAATACAACCTTTAGTTTCACGTCTGTCCTGAATACGAATTTCTCCTGTTAAATCGCTGTCAGAAATAGGTCACGGGGTCACAGGCATAAACACTGAGTCCCGGAGCATCGATTCTTCAACTGCGCATGTGTGATAAAAAAGGTATTAAAATACAATAAAATAGAACTTTTAGGAATTTTATTGATCCAATAATGAGAAAATTATCTTGATAGCCATAGCTCGGTAGAAAATGAGATAAATCAGATTAAAAACAAAACAGCGATCTCCAGCTGCATTTTATCGTTTTCAGGCTTCAACAGGAGATCGTGTAAACGGGCAGCCGACTGTTGCGGCAGTAAAAACAAACAAAAAAAGAAAATGAAAAAAGTCAGTAGGATCAGAATACCCAACTGTCTTTCTGTTTCTAATTGTTTTTAACTATTGTTACGGAAGGCTTCCAGTTAGCCTACTTTAGCTCTGAGTTAGCTTAGCGGTCTTTGTTGTCTCCATCTTTTTTCTTAACCAGCTATCCCGGTAACGGTGCTGCCAGAGCCTGTGGCAAAGGCGCCTGCCCCTCCTGTCCCGGGTTGCTGCCCGGCTAAGCAGGGATCCCCTATGCTAATATGCTGCCGCTGGTCGGTGTTGTGCCGAAGTACGTCCCCCTGCCAGAATGATGTCGGTGACTAGGGAAACAAATTCTGACAGGGAGAACATATCTATGGACAACACCAGCACGGCAGGCAGAGCGGCAGCTCAGAGAGACAGGGATCCCTCTGCCGCCTGCTCGGGCGTTTTTATTTTCTTTTCCTTAGTAGTCTCTCTTTTTCTTATTAACATCTCTTTTTTTGTCACCACTTCCGGGTCCGTTTAATTATTTTTACCCTTCGATGGTGTCGCCTGGCCAAAAAAAAAAAAAAAAAAAAACCACAGCACTTGGCTGTTGTTATCTTTTTTTTTTCCAGCAATGCAACGGTATCAAGATCATTTATCTGCCAGGGGATCAATCTCATTCTAAAATGTTTAATTCATGTAGTTGAATGGACGTAGTTGAAGAATCGATGCTCTGGGACTCGATGTTTATGCCTGTGACCCCGTGACGTATTTTTGACAGTGATTTAACAGGAGAAATTGACTCAAAACAAAGAAAAGTCGTATTCAAAACAGAGAGGATTAGTTCCGTATTTTAGAGTAATAAATAAATTGTGACTGAACTGTATTTTTACTATGGCTGTCGATGTTAACGCGTTAACACACGTGATTAATTTAGACAGTGATTAATGTAGCGAGCACGGCTCCAACGGCCAATCTAATCATCTGTTAGTAATGAATAAATGCTACTAAAGGGACCTAAAAATGTCAGATAAAAAATATTACAAGTTTCTACAGCAGCCAAGCCAATATTACAATTCGGAATAAGTATTTAACAAATGATGATAGTTTCCGCTCATGACGTAGTGCTGATGTCACCTTGTGGGAATCTCCTCTTTCGTCTAAAGATTTCCCACAATCCTTTGCTTTTATAGTGCAGTGCAGCTACATAATTCCACCAAGAAGTGGAGCCAATTTCCCATTTTACAGAATGTAACTCTTGTGATGCTTAGACGTGTTACTTGTGTGTGTTTGGGATTCATGTTCTCTCTCTGGGGGTTTGCGGAGATGTTATGTTTCCTTTTTCTGAAATTTCAATTTTTTTTAAAACTAATTTGCTGGTGTTGAGGGTTCAGGGTTTTTGGTTGGCAGGAGGAAGAACTCAACAGAGTATCAAACGTTTCTATGTCCTGCCCAATTGTCACTTTTAAAAATACTCCTGAGATGGGCAGAACCATACGCCCCATTTCAGGTTTCATTTTCATTAGAAACCAAGATGGCAGAGATGATCCATCAGTGAAAACACATCTGTGGTTTCAAGTCAAAGAAATTCCTTCACAACTGAAAAATAACTTTAACTGAGAGCAAATTTACAATACAATTAAAAACATGTTTATTCCTGAAACTTCAAAGCAGAGACGTTCAGTCCGGATGTAGGACGAGAACAGTTTGGAATAATGTTTTAAAAAGATCAACTGGATCGAACTTCATCTTGTTCCTGTTCAGATGGGGCTAAAATTAGCTTCAGGTTTGCACCTTTGGCTAAATCCTTCACAGTAAAAGCTCCACCTTTAAAGCAACAGCGCATCTGCCTCACAGTGCTTCATAGACGATTGAACATTAGATAAATTCAATCTTTAAGTTGGAAAATACTTTTCTGATCAGTATAAGCTGAAGTGATGGGAAAAGGATGAAATTGACTCTGCTTCAGAACTCACTGCTGCAACTTGGTTTTGATCTGAGAATCAAATAAGATGAAAAATTTCTCCAGAAGTTAAACAAAAGTCTGTGACAGAGGTTCCTTTGAACGAGTCAACAGTGTCAGCATCTCCACCTCCCAAAAGAAGCTCTGAGATGTGGGGTGATGTGACCGACCCCTCCCTCATGCATCCCAACTGACGTGGGAGTGACGGAGGTCGTGACGTCGTCTGAAAGATGTGACCTCCGATCCTGAAGACGCCTTCAAATCCAATTTGAGCTCAGTTGTGAAACAAGAGACAATTCTCAAGTGGGTGTGGGGAGAAGGAGCGGAGTGGAGGCACAGCAGGAAGCAGCCATTGATTTTGTGTTGGATTTCACATTCTTCAAAGACTTTCTTCAAGCTCTCCACAGACTCAAAGATGCTCCAAAAAACTGAAATCCAATCAGAAGAGAATAACATTTTTGCCCAGAAAAACTGCATAAAACTCAGAACAACAACTTTACATTAAACTGAATCTATAAGGTTGCTGGTGTGTTGGAGGCCGGTCGTCTAACTTTTGTTAGAGGAGACACAGCCTCACAGAAACTGTCATTTATTTCTTCTGCCTCTCCTTGGCCACCGAGAAAGTAAGCTTCCATGCTATGGAGGTCCGGAACAGACAACGGTAAATAAATATATACACTATGAAATGATTAAATACAAGTGTATATCATTATTTAAAACTGGCATTACATAAATACAAATGGAAGTCAATGAATAAATGTTGAAATATTTGGGGCATTAAATGTTAAAATTGCTATTATAAAGCATATTTAAATATTTAATGACGTATTTATTTATTTTATTGTGCACTGCAGGAAGAAACAGACTAATTCAAACAAAGATTTGTAGAATGAAATTATTATTTAAATTATAAGGTGAGGAAGAAAGCAGAGAGATGACATCATGTCATCTATGACATCATTTGTGACATCATGTCATCTATGACATCATTTGTGACATCATGTCATCTATGACATCATTTGGGATACGATGATACCACAACATTATTTGTGACTCCACCGCAGCGACAGTCTTGACTGCAGCAACATCCAACACATACAGTGGGTACAGAAAGTATTCAGACCCCCTGAATTTTTTCACTCTTCGTTTTATTGCAACCATTTCCTAAAATCATTTAAGTTCATTTTTTGGTCAATAATGTACACACAGCACCCCAAATTGACAAAAAAACCCACAGAATTTTTAACACAGATTTTCACTTCACTCTCAGTTCACTCTGACTCCACAATAATTATAGTAGGAGACCTCAACTTGGTTCTAGATCCTGAACTATACAGACTTAGAACAGCAGGACACCAGCGCACATGGCGATCTGCAAGGATTTTGAAGCAGTACACGGATGATGTTGACCTCTGCGACGCTTGGCGCTCATGTCATCCCAACGCTAAAGAGTTTACTTTCTTTTCTCCAGTTCACCACTCACAGTCTCGCTTAGACTACTTATTAGTCAGTAATTCTCTTTTAAAAGATATCAAAGATTCCAACATTCATCCAATTATCATTAGTGATCATGCACCAGTTTCTGTAAATATTTCACACCTTCAGGCTTAACCTGGAGGTTTAACACTTCTCTGTTAAAAGATCAAGAGTTCGTTCAATCCTTTAAAAAAGAGTGGGCAACCTTCTTAGAATTTAATGATACTCCGGATATTTCACCATGTGTTCTTTTCTCTCATCCATGTTTGTCTTTCCCTGTTTTTGGTCTCATCCAGTGCTTCTCTCTTCACGGTCACCATTTATGACATATATGTTTTAAAAAACCTGCTTACGTGACCTCTGTCTTTGCTGAGTTGGCATCAGAAATGATCCAAACTATTTACATTTCTGCAGTCAGTCATCTCTTTCTTCTCCTTTTTGATCTTCACCTAATCTTTTTATGAGTGAATTTCTCGCATTATAAGAGCTCGGTTTGCGGGAAATAATTTATATAAGCACGATACCTGCAATCCCACAGTGAAATTCAGGCCCTGGTTTATTTGTGTTCTTATGGTTTATGCGGGCTCCGCTTGGCTATTTGGGGAAACTATCATGCCACACAACAGAACCCACCTCAAAGGTTCCTTCAGGTAAAGGCAATTGGGTCAATCTTCGGTTCATGTTTCTGCTGCAGGCTGGAGATAATAACTGTTTTTTTTTTTAATTTTTGGATGAAACTATCTTTAGAAGATGACATGATGTTGACGTAGCAGGGACACGACCTTCTCCATCACTGGACGTTTTAAGACGTCCTCCTTTTACTAAGACGCCCTCTTATTTCAGTTTCAGTTTTTCTGCAGATAAACTGAATGATCTTTGTCTTCCTCTTTTTGGTCTCGCGGTCATGGCAACACAAATGCAGCAGCCTCGTCAGGCAGACCAGGATTAAGTATAAATGCTAAAAAAAAAAAAAAAAAAAAAAGAGCGTGGCTGCATAATCGAATGTTTTGCTTTTGGTTGAGGACCTCTCGGTTGTTTTGCACCATGAAGCCTTGTCAAACACGCCCCCCCCTTGACAGCAGACAATGGACTGATAACCATTAAAAGTGACAGATGCAAGATAGAAGCTTACAAGAGCTCATTGACCTCCGCTCCGTTCTGAGCACTGTGTTCACTGCAGAAAATTACCCATCCATCCATCTGACGGAGCCTTCCAGCAAGAGGAGGCCGGCCGGAGTCCCCAGCAGTGTCAGCATGAATATAATCTGTCTGGAAATGTAACTTCTTTCATGCATGTCTCCAGAAAAAAACTCTACAGGAGAGCAAACATTTGAACAAACTTCACTAAATAAAGGCAAACTGAGAACTCAAAAGCAAACAATGTCAAAGAACTTGAATGTGTGTAAGGTTGGGTCTTGTCTCATGTTCACTTTTAATATGTCTGTAAAAACGAGTGTTTGCTTTGAAAAGTTTGGGATAAAAAAGTTACTCAGATATGAGTAAACCTGTAACTTTAATGCAATGCCAATACTATTCTTGTACAGATTGTTGAGCCCTTGTAGAAAAAAAGATTTTAACCACAAAAATGTAAGTTATAGACATATACATATGTGCGGCTGGATAGCTCAGTTGGTTAAGCGCAGGACGGGCATGCAGGAAACCAGGTCAATGCCCAGAGGGAAAAATGAGCAATTGATGGGACAATTAACACAACAATTGGGAACGAATTAACATAATACAGAGAGGGTCCTTGGTTAATAACACTATTGCCTATCGCAGAATATATGAGAGACAATGAAACACATCATGCCAGCCCAGCCAAACAAAGTCTGTGTCTGGTTCTGGGGAACCAGAGCACCTCGATGGAAAGTGGGTCACTGGAACAAGATGGAAATACATGTAGTCTAAATGTGAGAACAAGGTTCTGTTGGAATGCTACGATTCAAGTAATTCTACTGAGAGAGGTTACATGCAGAGAATGTGGAGTGAATGGATGCTTTAAAACCCACAATCAAGGCTGACTGCCAAACAACTAGTAGCTCAATGTTCTAATCCACAAACAGCAACTACTAACATGACTTGAGATTGACAAAGTACAACACAATTATAAAACCACGGGAAAACCACAACATCAGGTCAGAGAGGAGGCTATACCACACTCCCAACTAGAACTTGGGAACACAGCCCCAAATACCACCATTATGCTGAGTGAGGCAGCAACTGATATGAAAGACAAGATCCCGTCTGGAATGAACACCAGGCAACCCCGACACCAACTACAACGCTTGAGTGGAGAACCACCCGATAGTCTCCTGGAAACTGTGAATGAAGCATTGAGGGTAATTCCTACCAGATCAATCACAGAAACCCATGAACTGGTTTACACTACATCCTTGAGATGCTTGGCTATAAGAGCAACCATAAGAGAAAATAATACCCACCATCAGAGGCTAAGATCAAGACAGTTCAGAGGGAAACGAGTCAGATGATAGAGGCCCAAAGAGGTGCAATGAAAAAGTGCCTTAGGGCCCGGTCACACCACCCCAACTTTGCTTGAGCGTTCCTGGCGCTGGGAAAAAAAATCCCTCTCTTCTCGCAACCGATCATCACCATTAAAGCAACGCCGCATACACTCGGCCACCGCTGATGTTCCTCGAAGGTCCCTCCCACCGCTCCGAAAGTTCTGCTCAAAATATTGCAGCAGTGAGGAGAGGTCCAGCAAAGTTCACCCCCGCTCCACCGACGCCAAGTCAAAGTTTGGCTCTGCTAGACACAAGTTCATGGATGCTTGGGTCCGCTAGACCAAAGCAGAAATCTTGAACGCTGAACCACCGCTGCTTAACCAGCAATGCACTGGTGGTAACTGAACATTGCTCAAATGGCAGTGAAGCAGTCATAAGCGTCTTACGAGGGGACACAGCGTTGCTGAAACTGTGACGGGCATTGAAGCAGCGATCCATGGCATTGATGACATTTGATATGGCGCTGTCATAGCGGAGCTGGAACGGGACCGATAATTTGCCAAAAATACGGGTAGAAATGGACATCGAATTAGCCCAAAAACTGCATCACCATGGATCCTGAGAGACGCCCGCATGCGCAGAACACGTTACACCCACGCTGAAGCAACCAACGCTACATCAACGCTACATCAACGCTCGCTATAGCTCGCTGCCGCCAAACCAATGAAGCTACGCCGGCCTCAGCGGTGCATCGCTACGCCAATGCCTGTGTGTTTGATTTTTTTCCCCATTTTGTGCGCGGTGACGAGAGTTGTCAAAATTCGCCGCCGCTCCTGGCACGTTCCAGCAAAGTTCGGGCAGTGTGACCGGGCCCTAAGAAATACAGGAAGATGTCCTTACCGGAAGCATTTGGAAACTGCCAAACAAAGACTCCTGGCCTTGAGCAGCTGTCTAAAGAGTTACACAAGAGACAAGGAAGCCAGACGGATACACAGGCTGCACACAACACAACCTGTGAAAGTTTACGCTCAGTGGCAGGGTCAAAACGGCAGTTCAAGGCTGGAAACTGAACAGTACTGGAAAAGAATATGGGATAAAGAGACAACTAATAACAGCAATGCTCAATGGCTGGTCTGTCTGAGAAAGGAGCACAGCAACCTCCTTGAACAGAATCCAAAAACCATCACAGTGGCAGACATCCAAGAAAGAGCCTGAGGTATGAAAAACTGGACAGCACCGGACCCTGACATGATGCATGCATACTGGCTTAAGGAACTCACTGCACTCCATGAGCGCCTGACAGCACAAATGAACCAACTGCTAAGAGATGGGACTCACCCTGAATGATTAACGGAAGGGCGAACGATCCTGATCCAGAAGGATCCCTCAAAGAGTGCAGTTCCATCCAACTATCGACCAATAACCTGTCTCTCCACAACATAAAAGCTCATGTCAGGTATCATTGAAACCAAAAGAAAATCAGCGCATGGATCAATTCATGAGCAACACACAGAAGGGCATTGATAGAGATTCCAGAGAAGTGAAACACCAACACCAGGTTGACAGAACAGTCACTCAAGACTGCAGGTTACGACACACCAACCTGTGCACAGCCTTGAAAGCCTATGACTCAATGCCACACACCTGGATCACTGAATGCTTGGAGCTGTACAACATCAACAGGACTCTAAGAGCCGTCACAGGAAACTCAATGAAGTTATGGAAAACCACCCTTCAAACCAATGGAAAGCCACTTGCACAAGTGTCCATCAAATGTGGCAGATACCAAGCAGACGCTCTGTCCTCACTGCTGTTCTGCAAAGATCTGAACCCCCTCAGCCAAATAATCAACAAGACTGGCTGTGGATAGTTAATCAGGAACGGCGCAACAATCAGTCACCTCCTCTACATGGATAACATCAAGTTATATCCTAGGAGCGAGCATGAAATTGACTCCCTGATCCGCACCACCAGGATCTACAGTACCGACATTAGGATGTCATTCGGCTTGAGAAATTATGGAAATTATGGAAAGTATGGTGCACTGGGGTTCTGTCCTCTATTACCTCTCTACTCTATTCTTTTATTCTTCATTTATCCATGGAGGCATAGAGCAGCTGCACTTTGAAAATCTATTTACTGAGAAAACAGTAAATTTTGTAAAAAACAACTCCTGATCATGCCCCCCCAAAAAACCCCAGTGACGGACAACTCTGAGGATATCAAGAAGTTGCTTGATTTTCTGCTGGAAGAGATAAGATCCATGAAGATCCAGCAAGAGCAGATCTTGAGCGCACCGGAGGAGGGGAGACAACTCAAAGCTCAACATGAACAGACTGTCAACTGAATGGATTTAATCAAAAAACAAATGGATAACCAGGAGCAGAATCCCAGGATTAATGATGTGATAATCACCGGATTGAAGATCAAACCCCGGTCATATGCGCATGCAGTGACCGGTCACTGCACGGTGAGGACTCTGACGAGCAGGAGACCAGCTCTGTGGAGAAACAGGTGGAAGATTTCCTAAAGTCCAAAGGAATTTCTCTGAACGCAAAGAACATGGAGGTCTGCCGCCCGCTTCCAAGGAGAAGAGAGTCTGACAGACCTGCCATCCTCATAAGGTTTGTGAATCGCAAACACAAAACAGCTTTATTGAATCAAGGAAGATTTCTGAAGGGAACCAACGTTTCCATGAATGAGAGTCTCATTAAACATAATGCTGACATCGCCTGAAGAGCACGCTTTCTGAAACGACAAGGAAAGATTCAAAGCACCTGGGTAAGAGATTCCAGAACCTACCTGTTTAAATTTGCTTTTCCAAATCATAATATTCCTTCATCTGTCATCTGAGTTTATTATGTTCATAAATTATGTTTATAATTTATTCTTTTGTTCTTAACATTTTCTTGAGTGATGTGAATGAGTGATGTGAGAGGGGCTTTTAAAAAATGCATTATTATCATTATTAACATTATTATTAAATCCTGTGTTTGTCTAATTTTTAAATTCACCCACAAAAAGTTGGACCCAAACTGCTTAAAAAAAATCGGAAGGAAAGTCTTTACAGAGCTTCATTTACCAAATCAAAGAAGTGTTTACACTTAAAATATAATAAGGAGTCTTTCAGTCTCAACAGAACTCTGCTGTAACACTTTCTGGATTCATCCGTCATCCAACAACAGGTCTACTGTGCCACTGCTCGTATGGACTTTAGGTTTCTCTGAATGCTCTGGGTTTGAACATTATCCAAGGAAGAGATAAGAGGCTACAGTTCCTCATGGTTACATCATAGGTAATGATTCTGTCGATGTCATTAAGCACATGGCAAACATAGCACTATTGGCATAATATTGGAATCATAATTAATGATGGATTGTGCTATCCAAGGCACATTAACGCTGGGAGTGGGGTCATCTGGGAATCCACATGACTGTGCACTGAACTTTTTTTTTTCCCAATGATTTTTGATTTTCACTGGTGTCAATGGCAGAAATGAAATCCTGTCCACCTTTGTCATGTGAAGGATTACACGCCAATGTAAGGGTAGGGTCATCTGGACCCCACAAGACAGCATAAGGGTTAAGTGATCAGTCCAGTTGTACTAGATGTAACAGTTTGCTGAAAACATAAAATAAAACCATTTGACAGAACTGACAAAATAAGAAGTAAACCAATCAACAGTTTCACTCTGCTCCACAGAGAGAACTGTACCGATTATCCCCTTCCCCTGGCGTTCCAAATAGGAAGTACCCGGTGGAACCAGAAAGCCAGAATCCCGCAGACTTCTACACTAAAAAAAAAACAGCTTTTACTCAGTCATCATGTCAGAAACAACATTCATGTTCTGGTACCTCTTTTTAACATGTTATTGATAGACCTAATTTTTTTTCTTGATATCTTTTGTTTATCGCAAGTTATAAACTGACCATTCAGATGCCTCAGTAAAAGCATGTGATGTCTGCTGGCCCCACCTCGAATATTTGAAACGGCTGATTGACAGATTCTGCCGAGTTGCTTTCAGTGGAAGGGGTGTGGCTTTTTTTCAACAAGCTCACTCTTTTTTTTTTTTTTTTTTAAACGTGTCCTGCCCAACAGCTGAGCAAACAGATATGAGCTGAGAGCCTCTTGTGTTTGACAGATTTTACTCTTACAATCGGGGGTTATAAATCATAGCGAACACAAAATGTATGTTGGTATAAGCCCCTTTTGTAATCTAAACCATACTTTATTAATATTGATTTATTTTATGTATTTTTTTGTGTTCTTTTTGTTGGACCGGACGGAAAAGGAAAGGGGGAAAAGGAGAGAGTTGGGGGGGGGTGATAGATAATGGATTATAGAAGTCAGAGAAGGACTACTGGGAAGGGAAGGTAAAGTTGTTAATCTACTGGCAACAAAATGCTGGATCGTATACCCATTGCAATAGTGAGTGTTGGTCTACAATGGGCAGGGCCTGTCCACACACTCAGCTGTTACATACCTGCCGGCTCCAAGAGTGTTCACAAACTTGTCCACATCCAGTTCGCACACACACTTGTGCATTCCAACCAACACATGTAAAGCATTACATTCTATCACGCACACTATTTGAGGGTGCAAAGGTGAGCCGACGCCTGTGCTCAGGTGAATGTTATGTTAAGATGAAGTGGATGATGGAATGCACAAAAAAGGAGGAAGAACCCGCCGCCATCCCCACACCAAGACCCCCGCCGAGGCGGCCACCAGGGCCCACACCCGCACCCATATGGTGGGGTCAACGGAGGAGATCCACCCGCCCGGCAGCCCAGCCAAGCACCCAGACCAGGGCCCGCAGGACAGCCACACGGGCCCCCAACACCCGAGCACAGTGAGATACGGAAGCGCAGAGCGCAAGGCCCAGCCCAGCCAGGAGAGCAGCCCTCCCACCGCACCAGGTGGCCCAGCGCGGGGCCCCACCCCCCAGAGCCCCCCCCACCCCAGACAAGCCGCCCACCACCACCCAGGAGCCCCGAGCACCCCCCCACCCCAGCCCCGGGTACGAGCCGGGGCCCCCCACGGGAGACCCGTTCAAAGCCCCAGGCAGCTGCGGAGATCCAGAAGAGAGCACGCTGGGGGTCAGTTACCCCCATCCAGAGGAGGGATGACCGAGAGAAGTGGGGGTCCCCGAAGGTGTACATTGCCTGACCAGGCTCTCCTAATACAACAAGCTCACTCCTGATTTAGTGGTTGCCATAGAAATGATGATTCAGACCGACTCTGACCAATCGGATTGGTCAGAGTCTGTACTGCGGAAAAATGGCGACGAAAATGACTTCACTTCACTGAAACCTGAGGTTAGGCATTTTCTATGGGTGACATCAAAAGGACTTTGTCTATCTCTTTCTGCATCAATTCTAGCTCTTAAGAGATTTTGCTCAGTTCCATTAATCACTTTATGATTTTTTTTCCTGTTGGTTCAATGTCAAAATTATTTGCTAATGTGCTTTCTGTTACAACAGATTCATGTGTTTTCTAAATGAACTGAATAATTGACAGTCGTCTGAAAAAGATTCTGGTTTGCTGAGCATAGGATAGATTCCTTATCATTAATTTGATTATTTGGTTTCTATGAACATTTGGTTGTAGATGCTAATCCCTAAAGTTAACCCTTTTACACCACAGCTTTAGCTCCAGTGTTTACATTCTTTTGATGACTAAAACTTTTCAACAGTTTCCCCAAAATAACGTCATTCCAGTGGTTTCTAAAGCAGAGAAAAGAAGATTTGCACTGAAATGCAACACTTTACAGCGGTGAAGTGCTTACATGATCAACGTAGATCAGCCAATTTGGTTGCGAAGAAAAGTGGCTTTGTACCAATATGCAACACTTTATGTTAGCAAAGCTGATATGAACTCATGACTTTGCTGATCTTTTGTTTTTGTTCTGGACCTCCACCAAATAACTTCGCTGAAAATTCACATTTTTTATGTTTTCCTTGTTATTCATTGTGTCCGAATTCACTTACTACTCACTACTTTGTGCATTGTATAGGATATTTGCCATTTTGTCGCTGTTTAAATCTTGATTTCCAAAATCCAGTGACCTTGGTGGCTGACGTGCGGGTGTCGGGGGCCCTGGCTACTGCTACTACTTCGGCGAGGGTCTTGGTGCGGGGGTGATTTGGCACTCTTCCTCCTTTTACACTCTGTCCACCTCAATAGAACATAAACACTCACCTGAGCACAAGTGTGAGCTCACGTTTCAACAACTCGTATGTATGACAGAATGAAATACTTTACATGTCTTGGTTTGTATGACTGAGTATGTGCTGTAGAACTGTAGTTGTATTGTGTACGTGTTGACATGTGTGTACGTGAAGATTAACTTTTAAAACTCCATTGTTACTTTATGGCTATACCCAAACCCCCTGTAATCACCCTCCTTATTCCCGTAGCCCTCCTTTTGTCCCCCTTTTTGTGCACTTACACCCCCCGCCCCTTGTGAAATTCCTCTCTGTTCTTGTCTCTTCTTCCGTTCCATCCAACAAAAGAATACGAATACAATCAATAAAGTTTAGCTTCCCATACAAGAGGAGTTTATACAAATATACACATTGTGTGTCAGAAGATTCACAACTCCCTTTTATATTCTATTGCCAGGAAAATCTGTCCAACACCAGGGGCCTTCAGCTCTGATTTCTTTGGTCAGTTGCTGAACAACACAAGTACCAAAAAATAAAAATAAAACTGAGAGTCTCCTAGAAAAACCAGTGTGCATCAATGCTCACTAGCTTGTCACATGAATTGGTGGTGGAGAACAAAAAATGCATGGGACCTGGCTTGGTGACAGGAACTTGCAACATGCCAAACTCCAGGAAGCAACAAAAAGCTAGCAGAGCAGATGACATGACAAGGATAAACTGAAAACCAGACACCTAAATAGACTGAAGGCACTTAACTGAAATGAACACAGCTGTGAATCATGATGAACCTGAAACTTGTGCGACTGACAAAGGGAAACCCAGAAGATACCAAAATATTACAAAAACCAAACTAAACCACATCATTCTCACAGTTTGTCTGTCAATGTGTTTGAATAGATTGTTTTTTTAAAAAAAATGTATATAAAAACTATACATAGATACATTTAAGAGTGGCCGTATGAGACATAATTCACACTGTTTTACACACATACTATCAAACTCTTTCATACAGACAGAGAACCGCTGTGGGATGGGGAGGCAGCCTGCTTGATATTTTTCTTATTTTCATCAAGACAGTAGTAAAAAAAGGTTCCCTAATTTTATTTTATTTTATTTTTCTCTCTCAGGTTAATGCAGGACACTAAGCCTTCGAACTGGGTTGCAGAGACAAAAACACAGTGGAAGTAGCTGTCATAAAGATTCAGCTCCTGGAGCGGGAGTGAAGCTCCTGGTATCAGGAGAATCTCATGAATGTGATTACCAATGTTTTTATGGAGCTCTTCAAAAATAAATATACTAGCTAGTAGCTCCTCTCACACGCGGCTGTGGCATTAACCTCAGGAACACATTTTTGGACAGGCGGCGAGCAGGGAATTTACAGCGCAGCAAAGGAAAGGTGACGGACGTGAATTCGACTTACAAATTACGTTTGATGTGAAGTCACTTTAGGCAGAGAGATATTTCAGTTTAGTTCTGACTTTGCTTACCCCTAAAAGAATATTGTGAGAGCTTTTAGCATTACTATCTTTAAAAAAAAAAACACTAGTGAATGGGGAAAAGATAAAATAACTTACTCAATTGATGACTTTGTGTGACGGTAGGCAAATGAGGTAACCCAAGAGCAGGAAGAACTCAACACAGGTCCTTGAATTTAGCCACAGGCTTTAGAAAGACAAGTCCCAAGGAAACAATACTACAACCAGAGGGTGCAAAGACGTTGAGACACAGAACAAGGGAGAACCACACCTAAAATATACACATGAGCCTAATGAGGAATTAGAAGGCAACTGTGGTTCTCACAGGAGACCTCGGTGAGGGGAGAGCATCCATAACATAAACCCCCCGCCTACGCGCTGCTTACAGAAAGACGACGAGGCTGGTCTGGGTGTTCTTGATGGAAATAAGTGACGAAGTCATGGTCCGGGACCCATTGACAATCTGCCAGACCATAACCCTCCCAGTCCACGAGGTACTGCACACCCCGGCCCACTCACCTGGAAGCAAGCAGTTCTTTCACAGCATAGACAGGGCCCCCATCCATGATGATGAAGGAGCAGGTTGAAGGGGAGAGTCTCGAGCAGGCTTCAACTTGCTGACATGGAACACAGGCTGAATGTTGAGAAACATCCGGTCCTGGTCACGAGAGGACGTGTGCCAACAGCAGAACATAGCACTGAAGATAAACCAAGAAACATCTGACCTTGAAGAGCTCAGAATTGCACTTGCCAACATCCAAGCTAAACTGAACCCAATAAAATGAATCTAAGCTAACTTCACTCTTGGAGTTTGATGCTAAGCTAACACCTTTGCTCGAATTTGTGCAGCAGTTCCAACAAAAAAAAAAAAGCAATAAATGCACAACAGGATTATTGGCTTGACCACCTGGATAGAAGAACGACTTGGATCAACAACTAAGAATGAATAATGTCATTTGCACAGGATGTCAGCTCCAACTGCGGGGAAAGGCCTGGCGCAGCTAACATTAGCACAGAACTTAGAGGGGCTGCAGTGGCCACGGTCGAGAGCGTGGAGAGTCAAGTTGGATCATTTCTCACACGGAAAAAGCAGATACTGAGCACATGGGTGCTGAATTCCAGGATCTACGTTAAACCAAATGGTCCACCGGACCTGTCCAAGCCAATGGTCATCATCAGCATGAAAGACTTTGAGAAGTGTGTGGTCACAGACGGCTGAGCCATTAATTGATGCGAAAAAAAGAGTAAAATATGATTTCAAGAAAATATGGCGCAGAGGATTTTCCACCGACTCTTAGATCAACTTTGATCTAAGTTTGAGAGTCGTGTCACTTTGCCTTCAGGTGGGGGACAGGTCTCTGACTGTGGTTTCGGCTTACCCCCGAATCCGGTGGTGGACACCGGACGTAAGGGATGCTGTCAAGCTGAAGAAGGAGTTCTATCAGTTCTGACTGACTTGTGGGACTCCAGAGGCAGCTGACAGTTATCAGCAGTCTAAGCAAGCTGCAGCTTGGGCTGTAGTGGAGGCAAAAACTCGGTCCTGGGAGGAGTTCGATGAGGCCATGGAGAAGGACGATCGGTTGGCCCAGAAGAGGTTCTGGCAAACCGTCCGGCGCCTCAGGAGGGGAAAGCAGTTTTTTGCAGGCACTGTTGTCAGTGCAGGTGAGGAGGTGCTGATTTAGACTGGAAACATTGTCGGGCGGTGGAAGGAATATTTTGTGGATCTCCTCAATCCTGCTGACACGCCTTCTCTTGAGGAAGCAGAGGCTGAGAACCTTGGGGTGGGGCTGTCCATTACCTAAGCTGAAGTCACTGAGGTAGTCAACGAGCTCCTCGGTGGCAAGGCACTGGGAGTGGATGAGGTCCACCTGAGTACCTCAAGTCTCTGGATATGAGAGTGTCTTGGTTAACATGTCTCTGCAGCATCGCGGGGCAGTTGGGAACTGTAGCACTGGACAGCAGATAGGGGTGGTGGTTCCCCTTTCAAGAAGGGGGACCGGAGGGTATGTTCCAATTATCGGGGAATCGCACTCCTCTCCCTCCCTGGGAAAGTCTATGCCAGGGTACTGGAGAGGAGAGTCCGGCCAATAGTCAAACCTCAGATTCAAGAGCAGCAATGTGATTTCCGTCCTGGTTGTGGAACTGTGGATCAGCTCTACACCCTGTCTAGGGTGCTGGAGGGCTTGTTGGAGTTTGCTCATCCTGTCCAAATGTGTTTTGTGGATTTGGAGAAGGCATTCGACTGTGTGCCCCGAGGTGTCCTGTGGAGGGTGCTCTGGGAGTATAGAGTCCGGGGAGCCATACTCAGGGCTGTCAGGTCTCTGTATGACCAGACCAGAAGCTTGGTCCACATAGCTGGCATTAAGTCAGACCTGTTCCCAGTGTATGTTGGACTCCAGCAGGACTGCCATTTACTAACGGTTCTGTTCATAGTCTATATGGACAGAATTTCTAGGCCCAGCCAGGGTCCGGAGGGGTCTGATTTTGGAACCACAGAATTTCCTCTCTGCTCTTTGCAGATGATGTTGTCCTGTTGGCTTCATCGAGTCAGGACCTCCAGCATACATTGGAATGGTTTTCAGCCAAGTGCGAAGCGGCTGGGATGAGGGTAAGCACCACTTAGTCTGAAGCCATGGTTCTTGACCGGAGAAAGGTGGTTTGTCCTCTCTGGGTGGGTGGAGTTCTCCTTCCCCAAGTGGAGGAGTTTAAGTGTCTTGAGGTCTTGTTCAGGAGTGAGGGAAGATCGGAGCGTCAGATTGACAGGCGGATTGGTGCTGCAACCACTTCTTTTCGGTCCGGTCCAACAAAAAGAATACAAACAAAATTAATATAAACACATTTTATTTTAAATTACAAAAGGGATTTATACAAATATACACTTTGTATGGCCAATGATTTTAATATTAAAATCTGTTTAACACAAGAGGCTCTCAGCTCATATCTGTTTGCTCAGCTGTTGGACAGGACAAGTTAAAAAAAAAAATCCCTTTTGTATCCATAGTTATGTGAAAACCCTTTTTGTTCTGTATCACTTTTGTTTTTTCCAACAAAAGCTTAACTTTGTTCAGAACCATATTTATTTTATCAGATTTGTTGTTGTTGTTTAAAGCTGCAAATGCCCCTCTGTTTTGTAATCACTCAAAAACTCTGTTTTTTTAATGTCAAGCTATGTCTTATTCTAGAGTATTGTAGTTGTTCGAGAAAAAAAAACATTTCAGTATCTAGAGAGGCTGAGGAGTGTGATTCCCCGATAGTTGGTAGACACCCTCCTGTCCCCCTTCATAAAAAGAGGAACCACCACCCCTGTCTGCCAGTCCATTGGTACTGTTCCCGACTGCCACGCGATGCTGCAGAGACGTGTTAACCAAGACACTCTCACAGCATCCAGAGACTTGAGGTACTCAGGGCGGACCTCACTCCCGGTGCCTTGCCACCGAGGAGCTTGGGTAATAGACAGCCCCACCCCAAGGCTCTCAGTCTCTGCTTCCTTAAGAGAAGGCGTGTCGGCAGGATTGAGAAGATCCTCAAAATATTCCTTCCACCACCCGACAATGTCTCCACTAGAAGTCAACAGCTCCCCTGCACTAAAAATGGTGCCTGCAGAAAACTGCTTTCCCCTCCTGACGCGCCAGATGGTTTCCCAGAACCTCTTCTAGGCCAACCGATGGTCCTTCTCCATGGCCTCATCGAACCCCTCCCAGGACCGAGTTTTTGCCTCCATTACAGCCCAAGCTGCAGCTTGCTTAGATTGTCGATACCAGTCAGCTGTCTCCGGAGTCCCACAAGCCAGCCAGACCCGATAGGACTCCTTCTTCAGCTTGACAGCATCTCCTACTTCCAGTGTCCACCAACGGGTTCGGGGGTTGCTGCCACGACAGGCACCAGAGACCTTGTGACCACAGCTCCAAACAGCAGGAGGTGGAGTCCATTCAGACTCGACGTTACCAGCCTTACTCTGTACCTGTTCGAAGCTCTCCCGGATGTGGGAGTTAAAGACAACCCTGACGGGGGCTCAGCCAGATGTTTCAAACAGACACTCACAGTACATTTGGGTCTGCTAAGTCTTTCTAGCCTCTTTCCCCGCCAACGAATCCAACTCACCACCAGGTAGTGATCAGTGGACAGCTCTGCCCCTCTCTTTACCCGAGTGTCCAAGACACACGGCCGAAGGTTGCCTGAGACGACTACAAAGTCGATCATCGATCTCCTGCCGAGGGTGCCCTGATGCCACATGTATTGATGGATACCCTTGTGCTCAAACATGGTGTTTGTTATGGACAAACTATGACAAGCACAGAAGTCCAACAACATAACACGGCTCGGGTTCAGATCAGGCAGACAGTTCCTATCAATTACACCCCTCTAGGTGCCACTGTCATTGCCCACGTGGGCATTGAAGTCACCCGTTCCCCATTGGGGCGCTTTCCAGTACCCCTCCGAGAGACACCAAGAAAGCTGGGTACTCCGAACTTCTGTTCGGCCCATATGCTGAAACCGCAGTCAGAGACCTGTCCCCCACCTGAAGGCGGAGGGGCGCAACTCTCTCGTCCACCGGGGTGAACTCCAACACTTAAGCTAGGGGCTCACAAGTAAGCCCACCCCAGCCATGTGCAACTCCAGAATGGTAGAGAGTCCCCTCTCGAGAGACTGAGTTTCATAGCCCAGACTGTGCGTGGAGGTGAGCCCAACTACATCCAGCTGGTACCTCTCAACCTCTTGCACAAACTCAGGCTCCTTCTCTCCCAGAAAGGAGACATTCCATGTCCCAAAAGCCAAGTTCCATAACCAGGGTTTAGGCCGCAGAGGCACTTGCCTTCGAATGCTACCCAAACCACATTGCACCAGCCCCTTCTGAGCTCTCCTGCTGGTGGTGGGCCAACTGGGGAGTGATCCCATGGCGATCCTTCGGGTTTTACTTGACCGGGGCCAGTTTGAGGACCCCCCCTGCCACCAGGCGCAGGTCTGCGAGCCCAAACCCCCAGCCTGGCTCCAGGGTGAGGCCTCAGTAATGCCAATCCGGGCGACAAAATTGAATCTTTGATGGTTTTCCTCATGAAGGGGTCTGTAAACCGCTCTTTGTCTGGCTTCTCACCCAGGACCTGTCTGCCATGGGAGATCCTACCAGGAGCCGAAGCCCCAGACAGCATAGCTCCTGGGATCACTCAAGCACTCAAAGTGGCGGTTCATGGAAGGGTTCATAAAAACCACAGTCAACAAAATGCTGGAAGCTTAAATTCACTACAATCATGTGTGAGTGTTAGTCTAAAATGGGCTGGGCCTGTCCACACACTCAGTTGTTACAAACATACCTGCTGGCTCAAGGGTCTTCACAAACTTCAACATACAGTGCACACTTATGCAAACAAACCAACATGTGTAAAGCGTTCCATTCTTTCACATAAACTAATTTAAAGTGCAAAGGTGAGCCGACACCTGTGCTCAGCTGAATGTTTATGTTAAGCTGAAGTGGATGATGGAATGTAAAAAAAAGAAGGGAGAACTCCCAGCCATCCCCACACCAAGACCCCCGCCGAGGCAGCAGCGGCGACCAGGGCCCACCCCCGCACCCGTACTGTGGAGCCAACAGAGGAGATCCATCCGCCCAGCAGTCCGGCCAAGCACCCAGACCAGGGCCCGAAGGACCGCTACACGTGCCCCCAAAACCCGAGAGCAGTGAGGTACGGAAGCACAGAGTGCAAGCCCTAGCCCAGTCAGAAGAGCAGCCCTCTCACTGCATCAGGGGGCCCAGCACGGGGCCCCACCCCCGAGAGCCCCACCACCCCAAACAAGCCGCCCACCACCACCCAGGAGTTCAGAGCATCCCCCCAGCCCCGCATACGAGCCAGGGCCCCCTAAGAGAGACCCGCCCCAAAGCTCCAGGCAGCAGCGGAGATCCAGAAGAGAACATGGCAGGGGTCAGCCACCCCCACCTAGAGGAGGGATGACCAAGAGGAGTGGGATTCCCCGAAAGGGTAGAGAACATAGGCCGACCAGGCTCTCCCAATGCTGGAATTTAGGGGGGTGGGGGTGGGGGCGTCACCCGAGGTCAATGACCAGAACCCGCACCAAAAAGAAACGGACACCCTCCAGGCTCAGATGGAATATGATCCCCCGCTCATGGACTTGCCAGAGAACTGAGGGATCCCTTTCCCTGTGTGGGGAGGGGGCCGCCAGGCCCAGGAGGCCGACACCCAAGAGACAAGGCCGCCGCTGCTGAAAGCCCTGTTCCCTCAGCCAGGGTTCGGGTAGGGGACAGAAGATCAGTAGTCCCACCTTCCTTGTGTAATGTATTTGTGTGTGAGTGTTGGGGTGTGTTTCTTAAGGTTTAAAAGGTGTGTGTAATAAATGGTGCAGTTAAAATTGACGAGCAGGGCACTGAGGACATCTCCTGATTGCTTACAGGGATGTCCGATTACCCTCTCACCAAGGGTACAAATTGTCTACGGTGCAGTTAAAATTGGAGGGTAGAGCACTGGGAGGCCATCTCCTGCTTGCTGGCAGTGATGTCCAAGCACCCCCCTCCAAGGGTCCTACGTGTCTAACGTTCACTTCAAACAAAAAGGGACATTTTTAGTTGGTCATATATTGTTTTTATTTGTGGATCCTTGTGGAGCTTCAGCTATTAATCCTTTATAAAGGATTTACAAATGCTAATAAATGTCTTCATGAGCAGCTTATTTAACCTGTGAGTCATTTGTAAGACCCCTGCAAATGTTAATAAATAACTCTATAAGCAGCTTAATTACACCTTACTAAAGCCTGCTAATGTCTTAGAAGTATTTTATTAAGGACACTAATTATAAAGCATTATCCATACAATATATATCTTTACAGTAACTTACTCTATTTTCTATCTACTTGTTCTCTCTGTGGCTGTGTGTGAAATTCAGTATTTTGTAACTTTTTCAGTAAGTTTTCATCATTTTCAGTGTTAAAAATCATTTTTCTGGGCAAAGTTTCCTCTGTAGTCTTGTACTCTAACTGCTGAAATAAATTCAAGATGGCATTCCGAGCGGAAATTGTAGTCACGCTGACGTCACCAGCAGGTGTCATATTCTGCAGCGACTGGGGCAAATCTGCTCCTAAGACGTGCAATGGCTGTGAAAGTATGAACCATCCCCTAAAATGTCTGCGCTCTCTCAGTTAGATTTGTTCTACATTTTCTTCTACCGTTCTTCAGATTTTGTCATGTTTATTTTATTTTACTTTTTTCTATTATCAGATGCATTTTTTTTATTTCTGCAGCCACACCATCTTCCATCAGACAGCTCTGCAGCAAATGTGAATGAGGTATGATCAGTAGAAATGACATAAAAACCAGACATGAACAGCATGTCATCTAGTTTAAATAGTCTGTCAGTCTGTTATGAAATAGGACAGAAACTTTGAAGCTGAGAGTTGTCTGCCAGGCGATGGAGCATCAGGATCTGGCAGCTGATGCTGACATATCAGTGAATCCTCTTGGCAACATCAAATATTAAAGAGATGCTCATTAAAATGCATGAGGTCAACAATGGCGGGTCATTTCTCTGATCTTGGTCCTACCAGTGTCTCTAAAGTCTAGCAGCTGTTCTCCAAACAAGCTTTTGTTTGACATATATTTGATGGTTGTTGTTGCATTTCAGTCCTGCTCCTGTCAGAAAACGTAGCTTTCTGAGTAAATTACAAACCACTTGGCTCACAGCTCTTCTCCACTTTTTGTTCTTCACTTCATGTCACTTAATGCTGGAGGGTCATGTCTACAGAACTGTGTGTGATCAAAAACATCTTCCCTTTTCTGCTCCATCCTTTAAACAGCTGACATCATGACCGTTTCTCTTTGATTATCAGTTCAAGCTGCTGCTGTAATTACACGCCACCGCCTTCATGCATATTCTGGCATTACACCTCATTACATTTACCCACAAGCAGCAGCTTCTTTCTATTCAATGTGCCCACAGCTCACAACAGGCAGACAGGATCCTGTCATGCCACAGCAGCAGAGGAAAACCACGTTCGGGCTGCTTCTCTTCATTGAGGTCCATTAAACCTTCCTCTGCGTCTCCTTCTTCAAACATCCATCCCCTTGTCTTTTCTTATCCTTCATTTGACACGTTAAAAACTCTCTAATGAAGACCTGGGAGATTTCACACCTGCACATCACCATGTCTGCCAGCATAAAAGAATAAAAAAAGAGCGGGCGTCAGAATTTCTTTTGCTGAAAATCATCTGAATGATAATTGACTCACAGAGAAACTCTGTGATTAAACGCTGAATATCCTAGGAGAGTTTCCACGTTCTGCGTTTGATCCCAGAACCACTGTGGCAGAGGGACGGGTCGCTGTGACACACAAGCTCTTGAGGCGCTGTGTGTGTACGCTGCTGGACTTCGCTGGTTTTGGATGAATGTATCATACTGAACGGGACAGAAAGTCAAAGGTTGGAAGCATCCGGATCAGCAATGTCAGCATCCGTGATCCATGCTATTAGGAGATAACATGGAGGGTGGCTATGTGCTCTCGAACACAGACTCTGTGATTTAACTGTGTTTGACAGTGAAGAGCAGTGGCACTGAAGAAACATTTCCAACACGACGAAGCTCCAGGGAAGAAGTTAAAAATGTAACATTTACTTTCATAGTTATTTTGAATGGGAAGAACGGATCTGGGCTTATGCATTTATGTCTGTTTCCTTGCTTTGACTAAGAATCCACTCCTGTTCACAGGAGTGGACATGCTGGGGAACAGCTCAATTTGATCAGCCAAAAAAAAGCTTGATTCTGTGAAGCTACGCTCGCTGTCAGCAACCCGTAGTCAAGCCACCACTTCCAATGAAAGTCTATACAACACACACCACACATGTTTCGGGCTCTGGTGTTCACATGTAGCTTTTAGATAGATTTTTCAGACCAGTTTTGGGCTCTACATACAAAACACGAGGCCATTAAACACTTGCTGAAAGTTAAACCAGATCGAACATAACCAATCAGGAACTTATCTTTGGTAGTGGTGTATGGATGGCGCTCCTTTTAATTCATGGAAGTGCCAACTGTTTGAAAATTGATCACGGAGGAGAAATTGATAATTGCAGTTTGTGCCCGGCAGGAATTCTGACACCAAGTCGTCATAAATCAGAATAGAGCTGTGACAGGAAAAAACAGGAGCAAGATTCACCAGATTTTCACTGCCACAACATTTCACACCAAGCTTCTTACAACTTTAGATGGTGGTGCTTGAAAACAGTTGAAAAAGGAAGAAAAAAACCCCTCCTGTATCATCCGGCGTGAACGCTGTTCTTGAACGCACATCACATCCCTGGTGTGTCTCTCAAGTCTGCCTAAAGGTAAAGGTCAAAGAAAAAAAAAGTATTAATAAAATCAAATGACAAAGACAAAGTACAAATAAATTATGTAAGTGGACATAGTATTTCAGAAATCGTTGTAACGTCACAGATCAAGTATAAAAAGTGAAGTGCATGTTTGTCATTAGAAATAATGACTGCCATATCTGAGCACAGCATTGACTACAAACTGTACACCAAGACTGAGAAATTTGAATTCCACCAAACCTGTATTTCCTTCCTTGGTTACATCATCAGCGCACAAGGAGTAGCTATGGACCAGTGCAAGGTGGAGGCTGTACTGCAGTGGCCTCAAACTACCACAGAGAAGGAGCTGCAGCGGTTCTTTGACGATTCCTCCAGTGCTTCAATTCCATGGCGTCTCCTTTCACCTCCCTCCTGAAAGGAGCTCCCAAATTACTTCTTTGCACTTCGGAGGTCAACACAGCATTCCAGTCTCTCAAGCAACACTTCTCCCAGGCACACATCCCTCCATCATCTGGATCCATCTGCTCAGTTTACTCTGGAGGTGGATGCCTCAAGCACAGGGAATAGAGCAGTATTTCACAACGCAACGGCCAGCCGTCTAAGACGGTCTCATGTGCATATTTTTCTAGAAAGCTTAACGACCAGCCGACCTAGAGCAGCTCGCCAGGAAAGAGGCGTTCTCAGAGTGGAGGCACTGGCTGGAGGGGGCATCTCATCCCTTCCTGCTTCTGACAGATCATAAGAACCTGAAATATATCAAGTCCACAAAAAGGTTGAACCCAATAGCACGATAGCCCTTGTTTTTCTCTTGGTTCTAGTTTCAGATCCCTCCCTGAGAACATAGTATCAGACCATGATCCCAGTTCTCCTCCATGAGTGTGGCAGGAAATGTGCAACGGCCTGGACATCAATGTGAGTCTCACTTCACGGTTCCTTGGAACCTACTGCAGCCAACATTAAGAGAACTGGAGCCAATTCCTGGTTTTGGCGGAGAAGAAGGCAGCTAAGGGGCTCTCACCATTCCAGTGCACATTGCGAGAACAACCACCATTCTTTCCCTGGTCGGGGGAACCCACAGAGCAGCCCACAGTGAATGACTGGTTTTGTCGCTGTGAGGAAACATGGGAGACGGCCAATATCCAACTTCGGCATGCCATCCTGAAGTCCCGAATGCAAGCCAACTGGCACTGCCGCAAAGGTCCCAACATGTCACCAGGTTCCACCCCAGACCTCCAGCTGAGACTCCCAGGCACAAAAACTCCAGGTTTGTGGGCCCCTTCCAAATGGTCAAATAGGTCACTCCTGTCTCACACGCCCTTCTAAGTATCACATCTTATCTACAATTCATGTCTCTCTGTCGAAGCCCGTCCTGAACCCCTCAGGCCACGATCATAGCCCCCTGACGTCAGCACGCCTCTCCCCGAAGGTGGACAATGAGTAGGCCTATCTCGTCAAGGAGATCTAGATTCCGGATGCTGGGGAGGTCGCCTTCAGTATCTGGTGGATTGGGAGGGGTAAGGCCCAGAGAAACGCACCTGGATTGCCTCAGATGACATTTTTGAACCCTCCCTGATCCGTGACTTTCACCTCAGCCACCTGGACAGGCCAGCTCCCTGAACTTGTGGCCGAAGCTGGCGCCGGAGGGCTCCTTGCTCCTCGGGGGAGCTCTGTCAGGGCTCGAGCACAGACAGTATCACCACAAACAGTATTTAGCTATTGCTTTTCTACTGCTGTTTGTCCATTAATCCTGACTCTTGCCTATTTTGACTCAATCTTGCCTCTTTCTGTGTATTTTGACTCCAGCCTGGATTTTGACTTTATCCTGCCTTGCCTGCGTCTTTTTGCTCTTGCTAATCAGCCAATTGTACAGGGATCCAAACGCCTCTGCCTTTTTGTCATACATACCAGGGGATTGTCTAATGGTTGGTTAAAGTCGAATGGTGTAAACTTAAACTTTCTTTCCCTTGAATGTCATAGTGGATGCTAACAACCAGATGCTAACTTTTGCAGCGTCCGACTTTCAAGATGCAATAGATAAATAAAGAAAAATAAAACGACATTTCTAAATATAATATAAACATAAGTCCATTGTGTTTGTAACTTTTTTATCTGTGCATGTGAAACAACGAGGAGTCAGTCACTGCATATGTTTCAGAACAGCTGTGCTGGTCTGTATTTTGAGGAAGACTTGCTTTTGTCTGAAACAGCAGCTTAATTTTTCTTTGAAGTCAAAGGCTCTTCTTCAGTTTCCTCACTGGCTTTTTCCTCCCCAAAGAAATTTTCTAAATACGTTTTAGTGTTTGGTTTTATTAGCTTTGGGCTATAAACTTAGCAAACTTAAGTCACGGGACCAAGTGGAGAACAGAATCCAGGAGTTTTTCCTTCAGAACCAGAAAATGAACAATCTAAACTAGCATGTTTGTTTTTCTGTCTGCAGCCAAGTTCCAAGTGAGAGATATTGGTATTTATATTGTAAATAAGTAAGAAAGTAAGTTTTATTCATATAATACCTTTTAAAGTCAGAAGTCATAAGGTGCTTCACAATTTAAAAAACATAAAAGACAGACATTTTAAAAGGTAAAAGCATAAATGGCAAGGCAAGTTTCTTTGTAAAGTACATTTCATGTACAAATACATCAAAGTGCTTTACATTATACCTAAAATAAAGAAAACAATCAAAAGAAATGTGAAAGGTGTGATCATTAAATTAAGATGCAGCTGAGAACAGGTGGGTCTTTAACCTGGATTTAAATACACTGAGTGTTTCAGCTGATCTAAGGCTTTCTGGAAGTCTGTTCCAGATCTGTGGAGCATAGAAGCTGAATGCAGATTCTCCATGTTTAGTTTGGACTCCAGGAACTGACTAAAGACTGGATCCAGATGAGCGGAGAGTTCTGGCTGATATATACTGGGTCAGGAGGTCAGTCATGTACTTTGATGAGAAACCATTCAAAGCTTTATAAACCAGTAACATGACCTTAAAGTCTATTCTCCAGCAGACAGGCAGACAGTGTAAAGACCTCAGAACTGGACTGATGTGATCTACTTTTTTGGTTCCTGTGAGAACACGAGCAGCTGAGTTCTGAATAAGCTGCAGTTTCCTGATGGATTTTTTTGGTCGTCCTGTGAAAACACTGTTACTGTAGTCAAGTCGACTAAAGATGAAAGCATGAACTAGATTTTCCAGGTCCTGCTTGGACATCAGATCTTTAATCATTGAAATACTTTTGAGATGATAGTAGGCTGATGTTGTCACTGCCTTAATGTGTTTCTCAAAATGTAGGTCTGTGTCCATGACTACACCCAAGTTTCTGGCCTGGTTGGTGGCGTTTAGATGAATAGATTGAAGCTCTGTAGTGACTTCCAGCCATTTCTCTTTAGCCCCAAAGACAATAACCTCAGTTTGTTTTTGTTTAATTGAAGTAAGTTGGGACACATCCAGTCATTATTGTCCTCAATGCATTTACCAGGAGCCTGTAAAGGGTCTCGGTCTCCTGGTGAAAGTATTTAGACCCTTTGCTGTGACGCTCATATTTTTAACTCAGGTTCTGTCCATTTCTTCTGACCATCCTTGAGATGGTTCTACACCTTCATTTGAGTCCAGCTGTGTTTGATTCTACTGATTGGACTTGATTAGAAAAGTCACACACCTGTCTATATAAGACCTTCCAGCTCACAGTGATGTCAGAGCAAATGAGAATCATGAGGTCAAAGGAACTGCCTGAAGAGCTCAGAGACAGAATTGTGGCAAAAACACTTTCCCAAAAAGACTCATGGCTGTTTTAGATCAAAAGGTGCTGCTACTAAATACTGAGCAAAGGGTCTGAATACTTAGGACCATGTGATATTTCAGTTTTTCTTTTTTAATAAATCTGCAAGAATTCTGTGTTTTTTGTTCAATATGGGGTGCTGTGTGTACAATAATGAGGAACAAATGAACTTAAATGATTTTAGCAAATGACTGCAATATAACAGAGTGAAAAATTGAAGGGGGTCTGAAAACTTTCCGTGCCCACTGTACATCTGTGTGATCTGCATAGCTATGGTAACTGATGTTGTTTTTCTTTATAACTTGGCCAGTGGGAGCATGTAGGTATTAAATAGAAGGGGTCCCAGGATGGAGCCTTGGGGAACTCCACATGTAATTTCTGTCGGCTCTGATGTGAAGTTTCCAATTGACACAAAATATTTCCTGTTTTCCAAGCACGTTTTGAACCAGTTTAGTACTGGCCCAGTGAGACCCACCCAGTTTTCCAGTCGTTTGAGTAATATAGCGTGATCGACTGTATCAAATGCGGCACTGAGATTCTATAAAACTAACGCCAACATATTTCCACTGTCTGTTTTCAAACGTATATAATTAGTTAGTTTGGTCAGAGCCGTCTCAGTGCTGTGGTGCTGTCTGAAGCCTGACTGGAAGACTGGAAAACACCAGATGTTAAAGACAAGTTCACAATCTGGAGCAGGACCAACTTCAGAAAGACAAAAACTTCAGAGGGAAAAACCTCACAAGCCAAAAACATAAGAACATGTGCCACTTAAGCAATCATCTTTAGCCCACATAAAAAACAGATTCAGTTAAAATGCTTGGCAAAATAAAATGCTTTGAGTTGGCCTTTCGAAGAGTTTACAGATTCCAGGGAATGCAGGGAGAGTGGGAGCTCATTACATAGTTTAGGAGCAACAGCCTGGAAAGATGTCTCCTCTGGTCCAAAAGCATGTGCGAGGGACTATTAACAGGTTCTGATCCACAGACCTCAGCGCACCAGATGGCCTGTAGGGGGCGTTCTGACCAGAGACATACAAAGGAGCTTGACCATGGAGGGCTCTAAAAGTCAGCACTAATATTTTCTATTGGAAGCGGTAAGCAACCAGAAGCCAGTGAAGAGCTTTGAGGATTGGGGAGACTCTTCTCTTAGTGCGGGTCAAGATCCTCACAACAGAGTTATGGATCAACTACAGACAAGACAACTCCTTCTTATTCAGACAGGAAAACAGACTATTACAGTAATCTACCTGCGTAGATACAAAGGCTACAATCACACACCCATGCACTCTCAAGTTCACACCTAGGGACAATTTAGAGTGACCAATTAACCTATGAATGTTTTTGGATGGTGGGAGGAAGCTGGAGTCCCTGGAGAAAACCCTCACATGCACAGGGATTACATACTCCACACAGAAAGGTCCCTCATTGAACCTTCTCGCTGTGAGACAAGAGTAATGACCACTGTGCAGCCTGTTGTCCAAACATGAAGTTTTTATCCAAACATGTAATTGCAATCCAAACATGAACTTTTATTTTTTTTTAGCTCTTCCTCTCCAAGAAAGAGGGTCTAAGGGCAGGGATCCCAGTTTAACTTCGTCTGTTTAGTTTAGCAACCATCTATTGCTTATATTCTATGGTTGACTTTGTGATCTTTTGTAATAATACTGGTGTGAAGCCCAATGAGACAGCTGTATTTTGATATTTGGCTAAAAATAAAAAATTGAATTGAACCAGAACCTTGGACCGCTCTGGCAAACCATCAGTGAATATTTTACAATTTCTCACCCAAGTATTCTAAATGTTTTGCTGTTCCTTCTCCTTTTCACAAAAAGTGGACTATTTTATACGTGGTGCTGGTAACAGCCACAGGAGTCTGCACTGACCTTGTCTGCAGCAGCAAAGGAAAACGATACTGATCGTCATGATTGGTTAAAGAAAGCATTGGTTCAGAAAGAAAGTTCACCTCTTACCGCTTGTGTTTGCCCAGATGAGGAAGCAAAAGTTAGTTTCAAAATAAGAAAGTCTTAGTCTACAGTAAATAGGTTCATTACTCCTCGTTTCTCATCTTCCTCCTAAGATTCTCTTCTCTCTTTTTCTTCTGCTGCATCCCAGTCTTCATGATTATCTAATTAACCAAGCATGTTACAGGAAACTATGAAATCACTTGCCTTTTCTACTGTCTTGCTGTTGTGATATACTGTGAAATAATGTACGAACACCTATGTTTATTTGTCTAAAACATGCTAATAAGTGGACTACAATTTATATGATACAAATGTATAGATACTAGCAGTAATATTGTTTTGACTTTCTGTTGTTCCGTTACCAGCAGGTGTTCAGGCCAGCTCAGTGATATAGAACATTCATGACATATCATTTTCTTTAATCCACAATTGCAAATGCAATGGATCTAGATGGCTGTAAAGGAACTCAATTTAATTTGAAGTTTTAAAAATTCAATTTTGTTCAAAGTCACTTTTTTTTAGCCTTGAATGCATACGTGCATGCGTGGGTTTTCTCCAGGGATTCCGGCTTCCTCCCACCGTCCAAAAACATGCTTCATCGGTTAATTGGTCACTCTAAATTGTCCCTAGGTGTTGATGTGAGTGTGCATGGGTGTGTGACTGTGGCCTCTGCGACAGACTGGCGACCAGTCCAGGGGCGTCCCCTTCCTTCGCCCATGAGTAGCCGGGTTAGGCTCCGGCAGCCCCGTGACCCCTTAAGGGATTAAGCGGTTCAGAAAATGAATGAATACATACGTTTCACATTTTTTCCCTTATTTCCTCTGTTCTCTTTGCTGTCTGTTCATTTCTATAGAAGAGCAGTTATGAATTGCGATGTTTTGTAGTTTAAACACTAAAGTGTCTTGAGGAGAAACTGGATGTCTGACTCCCGCCATTTGTCGAGCTGTTTCACTGCACAAACTCATTCTTATAATGAATTCACAACAAAACATAAAATAAAGC
Organism: Oryzias woworae; assembly: GCA_016861445.1. Lineage (NCBI taxonomy): Eukaryota > Metazoa > Chordata > Actinopteri > Beloniformes > Adrianichthyidae > Oryzias > Oryzias woworae. The sequence continues at coordinate 785,567 of BOLG01000747.1, forward strand.
CTATAAAACTACCCTGTTGCCTCCAAATTTATAACTGCTTCACAATAAATCACAACATGGCTCCATTCAATCACTGGACAGAGACTGAAGATTTCATTTGCAGTTTTACAGCATGCAGTCTAAACCATGCTTTTTTCTCATGCTTTTTTTCAGCAGCAACAGAAGCTTAATGAGTTCCTCAAGCAATTTGAAATGTCCTCCTCTTAAATGTTTGAGACAGAGCCATGTGGGAGTCGGGCAGCTTGGCTCTTTCTGAGATCGTCTGTCAGGCTTTAGTGCTGCCTCTCGCGTTTGGCTTCATCTCTATGGGAATCTTTGGAGATTCAGGTTGTTTGTATGAGTAACTATTGGGATGTCTGTCGTTTGGTGTCTCAAATTGCTGCCTGTCTGTCCATTTTTATGTCTGTCAAAGTAAAAACAGGAACATTTTTAGGTAAGCAACAAAACAACAATTAGCCTCTTGACGCCACTTAATGGAAATACGTATCAAACTGCTTCCACTCCAAACTTAATTTAGCATCTAACTTCACATTTTCATAGCAAAAGCACAAGTTGTTTTTTTCATTATTGGAAAGAAATTCAGATGTCAAGGAGTTACTTTTTCTTTTATACATTTTTTTTTCTCCCTTTGCACATAAATGTTGATTCCTGTATCTTAGTCACGTGGTTTCTTAATTTGGTGACAATGGCTAATCTTAAATTATCAACCCACTAACAGCTGGTCCAAGAGCAAATTAATTTAACAGAAAAGAAAACTCTCTAGTAAACATTTGTTGTTGCTGTAAAGTGAAAACATTGTCAGAAACACCATCCAACTTTCATGAGCTAACAGATTAGCAAATAAGCCTTAGCTGAAATTAGCATCTGCTAGATATTAATCCAGTTGCAAAAAAGGGTGGCAGTTGCTCAAATGGTTGAGCAGGTCAGCCAATCATCAAAGGATTGGCAGTTCAAACCCTACTCCCTCAAGCCAACCGTCATCGTGTCCTTGGGCAAGGCACTTAACCCTCCCTGCCTCCAGTGTGTGGCTCCACTGGTGTATGAATGTCCTGGTGATGGTCAGAGGGGCCATTTGGCACAAACTGGCAGCCACGTCATTGTCAGTCTGCCCCAATGCAGATACATCAGTAGCTTACCATTACCAAGTAATCTCATTAATGTACACTCAGCGCCCCATATAGAAACATATTTTTGGCACAAATGGAACCTCATACTGATAGGCATATTAAAAATGCCTGTAAATGTGTTAACTAAGCCATCTCATAAACCTTATTAGGCTTATTGTACTAATAAATGTCTTACTAACACCCTATAACCGCAATAATAATGCTTGTTCATGTGTTAACAAAGCTTGTTAAGGAATCTTGATGTAAAGTGTTACCAAGTCCTTTGCAACCGTTGCTAGCGACGTTTGCTTCCGTTGTTTTCCCATGTCGTCAGAAAAGCCCTTTCTTTGTATTGCCTTTAAATTGTTTCCTTTACTTTGTCAAAAGAAGTTTACTATGGGACAGTTTCCTGTAACACAGACTGTCAGACCCGTCACTGACCATATTCAAATGCATCCTTGTTTTCTCTCACATAATGAAGAAAATATCTGTTTATGAAATTCGGCTCCAAAGTTAGCCATGAGAAATACGGCTGACGTTCCTGCGCATGCGCACACCTCAAAAGGGGGGCGATGCGTACAACGGTTTCGCTTCCTCGAAGCAGCGCTAGCCAATTGTTTTAAGTAGTTTAGAGTACTAATTCAAATAATTCTAGTGATAATGTTATTTGAGTTTTATTTTACTTTTTATTGTGATCGTTTTAAAATATGTTGTAACATTGACCTCTAATGGATACACGAGTAGCAGACGGGCAAAAAAGAGCGTTACTCTGGCCCCGACAGCACTATCTCGTGGTCCAATAAATACCTAACAGCTGTGATTGAAAAGGTAAACAAAATCCATTTGGACTGTTACTTCTATCAATGTTAGAGACTTAACTTCTCAAATTTTTGTGGGCTAACTCATCTAAGAAGTTTTGTCTAAGGTAATCTTTAAAAGTTAAACACTTTTAAATGCAAATACTCAAACATTAAATTAATATCAACATTTCCTGCCTTATTATTTCCATAAATTTCAACATTCACAAATAACCACTTCACTCAAAAAGTTACAGTAAACACTAAGATTTTTGAAAACTCAAAATCAAGAGACAAATGCCAATAAAACAAGAACGTTTTTATTAATAGCACACCTCTAAACATGTAAGCCCATGACAAAAAAGAAAAATAAGCCTTTCTTCCACATGGTCATGGCCTGCATTGCCATTTATTCCACCAATGTACAAAAACACCCCAAAAAACCCCACAACGTTGATTTGGACGTTGCAGCAGCCTAGGACAGTCATGTTGTGACTGGAGTCCTTCAAACCTTAAAAAATGGGAAAAAGTAGGAAAAAGCACAAAACTAAATGCAGTGTTTCAAAAAAGAAAAACAAAAAACGCAGCATTGATTGGATGTTGCAGCCTAAAACAGTCAGATCATGTGGTCGTGACTGGACTAAGAAAAAAAAGTTTACCTCAGGACTTGCTTTCTGGAAAGCAGAAAAGAAACAAAGATTGATTTAAGTTTCTTTTTGGAACTCTCATTCATGCCACACAAATGTCACATTTAATACATATTTAATGATCATTTATGATTTAATGATTTTTATAGTTCATCTGTGAGACTCTTTTACTCAAGGTTGTTGCTTTTTTTTTTTTGCTACTTTACAATAAAAATAATTCTTGAGATATTCAAATTTCTTTGTACAAGCTAAAAGAAGAAGAAATAAAATGAATAAAGTTAAAGAAACAACCATGATAATTGCATTACCTTTAATAATTAAGCAAAACCAAAAGTGGGGGACTGGATAATCCCTGACTCCATATGTTCCACAAAAGCCGAGTAACTGGTGTGCAAAGGCAGATGCAGTGACACGTCGCATGTGTTTGCCTCAGGAAATATTCTTGGAATCCCTTCCTGATGGAGGAATGTAATTGTTGGGCGACACGGGAATCCCAGTGGTGGAATGGTGTCCGTTCCTGCGGCATACACAAGAATCTACGGCACAGTCATAGGCCTGATTTCCTGTAATGTGTCTGTTCTTTGCAATAAACAAAAAAAGTTTCTTTTTTCTTAACCTTTTTTTAAGACAGTTTCTGAGAGACCATTGTTTAAAAAAGCTCTAATTAAAAGGCTGACAATTTTAGAAAGAAAAAAAAAAGATAAAATAAATCACATTACCGTCAACCTCCAGCAACCAGTCCTTCCAAAACATGAAAGTGGTGTTTTCTGACTGTCTCCTGTTGCTTCCCGGAGCACAAAAGGACACCTGGAAAAGCTCCAGAAGCTCCTCCAATTGAACCTGCTTCTGGCCCCCAACAAACAAAGCTTTTAGAGTTCTAGGATTCCTTCGCACAGCATCTGCAACACCTAAAGTTTCCAGACCAACAAGTCTGCAAAACATTTTAATGACAGGTCCATATGTCCTGTATGTGTTTAAATAAAATATCTTAAACAGTCAAATGCAATTTTGTTTCTTTTACATAAACATTTTAGAAGTAAACTTTCCTTTTATACAAATCTTGATATTTTTTGAGAAAGCCACGAGTTCCCATAATCTTTATCTGAAAATCTACTTTAAACTAAAATGATTTGCTATTATTTAATGTTATTTGCATCTTTTAGCTAAATATTTAGTAAGATAATCTTTACCAATTGACAAAATATTGATGATGGTGTGTGCTTTTTTTCAGGCTGAGATTTTTATCAATACCTTTTGTTTACATGAACAACAGGAATAATGTCTAAACTGTGTCATGGCACATTGTGTGCGCCCCACAACAAATGTCCTTGCTGCATCTTTAACAAGGGTCTGTCTTTGCTCAAAGTTTGATAAAAATGATGCACAACCCAGCAAAGACAGGGACCCACATGCTTCTGCCACAGCATCCTGTGCCTCCTCCAAAGTGTTTGTATCTATTATCTGTAAAAAGCACAATTTATATTGTTAACTTTTCTTTCTATGACAGCAAGTAAAGAGCAAATCATTACTTTGTACCTTACATGAGCATGCAAAGCAGCAAATATCTGTGTACTAACTAAGAAAATGTTTACCGATTGTTTTGTTTCACTTTTCATATAGCAATTACGACTTCAACCTCTTGTGGGCAATACATCTGACTAATTGAAAGTGGTGCCATTGCACTGATATGAGTCAGGAAGTGCATGCATATGCTGCCTTACACATCAACTGCTGACAGCCAGAATAATGTAAAACTTAATGAAAAGTACCTTTTGAAGTTTTTCTTTGACTTCCCAGTCATCCACGTCCTCTAAAGTCACATCCAATGTCGCTTGACCACATATCTCAGAATATAGCCTTTCAGAAAAAAATGATGGTTTGGTGCCTCCATGAATTAAGGCAAGAGCTAGCATCTGACCCAGGAATTTATATTCCCCTGAAGCCAGAGCTGAAAGACAAAAATGGAAAGAAATGGGTATGAATATAAATGTTCAAAAGGTCAATGCATTAAGCTTTTACTGGTTCAATCCATTGAAATTACTTCATTTAGTTAATGGCTGCCTTCTTTTATAAGTTACTAAGTAAATAAATTGGGTATTATAGTGACTTAAACTTTTCTGTTTTTCAAAAAGGAGTAAACTAGCCATAATGATGCTTGAATCAGTTTGTCACAACTCACAACTCATTGATTTATGTTGCAATAAAGACTTCCTTTAGTACCATAAATGGCTTAATATTTTACTTACCACGAGACACCAGTGTTAAATTTCTACTGTTGTCGTTGACACTAAAGAAAATGCTGTCCTTTATGGCAGCAACTAACATTCGAAAAAATTCTCTGGTCGACCCTCCGTCATCCACAGCCCCCTCAGGTTGTCCGGCGTTGTCAATGAAGACAATGTCAATCCGATGGTGTGGATTAAATTGTTGTCTTCTGATTGCCCTGAAAGACTCCTGTGTTACATTTATGCAGTTATGATGAAGGAGCAGGTCCCTCATCCACCTGACGTCTCAGGTCCTTCAAGACTGATGCCAAAGCTGTTCTGCAAAAAAATTTTAGTCCACATTAAGTAAATTAGAGGACAATGTCAATATTCTGATTTACTAATAGTTGAAGTGAAATTGAAATTAAAAACCAATAACACACTTTCACTAAATTTGATGATGAATAAATGAAATAAAGGAACTAAAAATAAACTAAATAGTGTCTTACTCTTGTTCACCTTGCTCCACATCAAAGACAAAAGTCGGCCTGCCCACAACAAACAAACAAACAAAAAAAGGCAAAAGTTATTGGTGTGAAGATGCATTCTCACCAAACACAATTTGTGTTGTCAATTTGCAGATTGAACGAAGATTCAACGAACTACCAATAAGGGATGCAAAATTCGAACCCAGGGTCGTTCAATTCCAAAAAAAACAGTAGGCATGGGGACTAACCACAGTCAAACTAACTAATTAATCAAGTGACTAATTACAGGATTGGTAACCAAATTAAGACGGCTACCTTCAAAATGCAGAGTAAAGGGCTCGTTTGGGTTGTCATGAAAGCATTTGTTCATCCATGGATGTTTCATGGTTTTTAACAGGAATCGTGTTTCTGATGTAACAGCATGTTGGTTGTATGTTTGAGCACTTCAAAATAAAACTTCACATTATTTTATGTGTTTTAGGAAGCTCACATGCAAGAAAAAGTGTGATCACCCCTGATTTAGAGGTTGTCTGTATAGTGAGCTTCAGTCCTGCTGTATCTGGATGATGGTCGCTTCCGTGGTGTTTCCGTCTGTCTCTGACCGTGTTTAAAACTCTCTGTCCTGCACTAACCCAAGAGGAAAACATAAAAATAAGAATAAAATTCGGGGATAATTTTTTTCCTGCAGAATAGTTTAATCAAAAAAATCAGTGATGTGAATACATCACTACTAATAATTATAAAAAAATAAACAACAAAAAAAAAAAATCAGTTTAAAAATCAAATAAATGTTGATTATTTTCATCACAAAAGTCGTTTCTTCAGATTTAGTATAAAAAGAGGCAACAATAAATAATTTATGTCTGAAAGGTAATTTACTTAAATCAGATTTAAAGAATCATGAATCATAAAAAGTGGCCTATTTTTTTGTCTTGTGTCAAGCTATGGCAGACAAAAAAAAAAAAAAAGTGCGATCATGGTGTTTCTCTGCTTCTCCTTTGAGCAGGACCTCTCCCATTGCCAATTGGAGTACTGTATCGTCTAAAAAGACGATCCAGGTCTCTCTGAACGTTATCTTCCCTAGAAGTAGAAGCTACACTAGGTGAGTGCAGCAGCTGAGATGGCATCATTTCTCAGCTGCTGCAGGCAAATTGCATCTGGATATCATGAAGGAAGAACAAGTAGACGCAGTAAGCATTTTCCAATTTAAATAGATACTTTTAGTCATGAAAAAATGTATTGTTTTCCACAATAGAAATCGAGGTGACGATTGCATCAGGCGGAAAAAGAAATGGTGTATTTACCACTCTTTTATTTATAGTTTGGTCAGATGTGGGCAAAACTTTCAAAATGACTGACACTAGTTTGACCAATTAAAAACACTTCCAAATTTCATTGTCGAACTAAAATGTGTTAACTACTGGGCCCATTCTACCTTTTTTCTTAGGTGGGGGGTGTTTCGCCACAGATCTTTGGATTTTTAAAAAAATTCTCTTGACCCAATATATATCTATGTTATTAACTAGACATTTTTTAACTACTTAACAAAAAATTACACACGACACCCCAAGCTCTGAGCTCAGCGCGTATGTGCTCGCTTGCTTCTCACGACTGCAAAAAAATGGGCTGCTCTTTATAAATAAGCATTAGAGGAAAAAAAGAGAAACTTTACAGCAAAAAATCAACTATGGTGACAGGCAATTGCACTCTAACATCTAATTACTTCTTTGGCCATAATCCACCAAGGGAAGACTGATAAGTTTGTCGGTCAGATACAACTTTTACATTGGAATTTTATTTAATTATGTATTTATTGATACGATGTATTTAATAAAATGATCCATGTCATGAAAAAACAAGCAAAACAAACAAACAAAAAACACTGACACCGAAGCACCACTGGGCGACTGGTGCTATCTAAAGTTGTTTATATCACTAACGTAGCGTCGCCAGAACAGCAAGCCTATTATATGCATTTCAAAACTGTTATTTTGCATACTGTCGCAATGTGACATGGTCTCTTGTTTTATAAAACAATCGCTAGGCCGATAATAGCCCTACAGTCAAACGATTGACAAAGTATGAATATTTTTTACAAAATCCGATCCACATGTTAAAAGCTACATATGTCTTTCTTATTGCACCTAAGAGTTCCAGTTTCCTTGTTCAAAAAATTAAAAAAAGATTCATATATACAGTACATATATATATGTATATATACACACTCATATACATGTACAAACATATGTTTGTTATTTATACATAATTACGTGTTAACAAAGCACAAAAATTGATGAAAAGTGACATTGGCCATTTGCTGTCTTTCCATCATGTATTTTAAGTACGTCCAGAGCTAAATGTTGTTGTCACACAAAAAGGTATGAAAAATGTATTCCTTCGCAGTTGAACCATCCATCCTCTAGGGAAAGGCCGCACCGGGAATCTAACAGTAATTTCCTCAGTTTCCTGTGGCCAAGAAATAAATTCAGCACTAGCCGCACGTATATTATAAGAAAAAACTTACCAGCTCTGAGTTGAAACTTCCCGAACTCACCGAGCTCGTCAACAGCTGGCTCAGTGGACACAGCTGATCACAGCTGTAGTTCACAAGATCGCTACTGAAATCTCTTAGCTCGGGGATGGTTGCGAGATATAGTAGAGGACCACGAGACTTTGTCGCGACCTATGAGATTTGGTCGCAACCTACGAGATTTGGACTTGACCTGCGATATTTGGTCGCAACCTACGAGATTTGGTCGTGACCTACAAGAATTGGTTGTGACCTACGATATTTAGTCGTGATCTAGAATATTTGGTCAGAACAAACGAGATTTGAGCCGTGATAAATGAGATATGAGCTGTGACAAACAAGATTGGTTCGTGACCAATGAGATTTAGTTGCAATCTATGAGACGAGCCACAACCAATGAGATTTGGTCGTGACCTAAAAGATTTGGTCACGACAAACGAGATTTGAGCCGTGACAAACAAGATTTGGTTCCAACCTATGAGACTTGAGCCGCGATCAACGAGATTTGGTCTCGACCAACGAGACTTGAGTCAGGTGTGCCATAGGTCGAAGCTGTTTTTAGCACCTGCTGTCTCTCTGGAGCGGAGCAGGGAGCTTGTGCCCCCCCCCTCCCATTGTATTTTCTACTCAACAAATAAGCTTCTTTTCAAATGGCTTTTTTCATCTGTTCCTAAAAGACAATTTTGCATCGGTTTTGGTGCATCAGCTGACACAGAATTTTTTAATTTACAACCAGAAAAAATGAAAACATTAAAAGCTTAGATCACCATGAAACAGCAAGATATAGCCTGTTTAATTTCAAACGTCTTTCCATTAATGAATAAATGTCCTTATTGGACTGAAGTTCCTTCCCCTTATATTCAAATGAAATAGTTTAGACATTTTGGATGTAATTGAGCAGCTGATCAAATGCTGTAAAAACCCAATTTTAGATGTTTCTTGGAAGTGAGCACATATCATGCATTTGGAAAGAGGAAGTAGACATTCTTAAACGGTAATGCGTCAGGAGACTACAGGTGTGCTGAAGATGGGCTGAAGAGGGACCATCTGCTTACACAAACAGGACATGCCAAGTATGAAATATTCATTACGAGTTTTACTTCAGCTTAGCCTGGGGCTGTGTGCATCCAGCAATGGGCATGTGTGTGTCTGTCAGTGTGAATGGGAGGCTGCGGCTTCACAGAAATGAAAGGATGGATTTCAGTGTGGTACTTTTGGCTGTGTGATAACTTCCTGCATTCAGTTCCTCATCATTCAATTTCTGAGAGAAAAACTTGCTGCTGGAGTCTGTGGAGTAAAATGGGAAAAATAAATTGTTAAAGGGAATTACTGTATTTTCCACACTATAAGGCACACTTAAAAGCTTCAAACTTTTTCAAAAGTGACAGTGCACCTTATAAACCAAAGCGCCTTATATATAGATTAATTCTACATGTTTAGTGATTTTGAGAGGAGCATGGTGCCCTGTGCTAAAAAGTCAGTCCATTTTTTTTAATGGAGTTGTAAACATGGTTGGGTTTTATTGTGTTGACGTTAATGCAGCTAATGAATGTGTGGTGGTCTCAGTCAGTTTTTTTTACGCATTGCTGCTGTTTTATATTACTGTTTTATTGTTTTAGGTGCATCAGTCTCTGCTTTTTTCTCGTGTTGGACAGTGGCAAGACATGCAGGGCATTCCCAGGGCTGTCAATGCTAATGCATTGACACACATGATTATTTAAAAAATGTGTTAATATTCATTAACGTTAATTTATAAAACTCTGCAAAGCAGCCAGCTTCCGCCGGTTCAGGCTTCTGCGGCGTGCGGCAAATTCTGATAATGCCACTTCGTCAGTCACATTCCCGCTTAGATGATGGTCACTTATAAAAAAAAATAAATATTCAATTGATTTTTAGTCCTTTATTCTTGTTATTTTTGAGGTTTAGATCACTTTTTCACAAAAGGTGGACTATTTGATACGTAATGCGGCCCGTCGTCACAGTGACACAATAATGAGTCACTGAGTCGGCAGTGAGCTTGAATTGCAGCGACAAAGGAAAGTGATACTGTATATGTGCTGATCATCATGATAAGTTCAATAAAGCATCAGTTCAGAGAGAAAGTTCACCTCTTACCGCTTGTTTTTGTCCACATCTTAAAGAAAAAGTTTGTTTTTAAGAAGCCTGCACAAATAGAACATTGTGACCGGGACTTATTTTTTAGGCGTGCATCCACACCCAGCAGCCAATCAGACCATTTAAAGTGCAGAAACACAACGTTAGTTTCTTATGGCTGCATATCAGCATCTTTGTTTTCTTGGAGTAATACTGCAGACATTAAAGTCTTTACAGTTCTGCTTATCTCACCGCTGATGTGTTTGTGCACACAAATTACACTGCTGTAAATTTAAACATTTCAGATAATAAAAATGAAGAAAGCGTGTTCTCTCTGGCCTGTTTTTGTTCAGTAGATGCATTAGTTGTATAACATTGAACTCGTAAAACATTGTGATTAATCTGATTAGTTTTTTTTAATCGATTGACAACACTAGTTTTACCCATTCCTACAAGGTGTTTTCACATTTTCAGATGTTTTTTTATTTAAAAAATTTCTTTTGGAGAACTTAGAACTACAAAGAAAACTAGAAAAATTGCATTACTTGCGATAATGCTAGTGTGAATGCTTTTTTCTGAATGTGGTTACTGAAAATTGTGAAGCTGTTTGCTAAAGGTGCTAAGGAATTTCCTGAAAATATTGAAGCTGTTTGAATAATGCTAAAGTCGCTAAAGAACTTGAAATTTTCCCAAATAACTGATAGATAGACCATTGAAGCAATTTATCTAACGTACTAGAAAAAATGTTGGAAATTGTCTAGAAAAAATCCTGAAAAATGCAATTTTTGCCAAAACAGCTGGCATATTGCTAAAATATAAGTTAACTCCAAATTACTTTGCAAACCTGAGTAGATGCCAAATAAGCAACCATTAAGATGCATTTACACCACCATTTGCACGGCGGAGGCGGCCAGTTTTAATGTTAAGTCAACGGTATAGACGCAATCTGACACCCTGCAACGTGATTTGAGCGACCAGCGCGGTGCTAAGGTCGGGCACAAGCGCGACTGGAGCGCCGCAAATTAACACACACGCACACACATAGTCAACACACATACAGTAAACACTGATCAAAAACATAAGGATAAATCTTTAGATTTTAAATGTCATTAGAATGTTTTTCTTTCCAGTCATGACTTTTTTAGTAGTATATAGTTAACACACCCCTCCATGAACCGCCACGTTAACGTGGTGGAGGCGTTTGAGTGCTCGAATGATCCCAGGAGCTATGCTGTCTGGGGCATTGGCTCCTGGTACGGTCTACCATGGCAGACAGGTCTTGGGTGACGAACCAGACAAAGAGCGGTTCACAAACTCCTTCATGAGCAGAAACAACATAGATTCTGTTACGTCGCCCAGATTGGTGTTACCGGGGCCTCTTCTTGGACCCAGGCCTGGGGTTGGGGCTCGCAGGCTGAGCGCCTAGTGGCCGGGGCTCCTCCCACGGGCCCCGGTCGGGTAAAACCCGAAGGATCTACGTGGGATCACTCCCCAGTGGGCCCACCACCTGCAGGAGAGCTGTGAAGGGGCTGGTGCAATGTGGTTTGGGTGGCAGTTGAGGGCGAGTGCCTTGGTGGCCTATACACCGGTCATGGAACTTGGCTTTTGGGACATGAAATGTCACCTCTCTGGGAGGGAAGGAGCCTGAGCTTGTGCGAGATGTTGAGAGATACCGGCTAGATATAGTTGGGCTCACCTCTACGCACAGTCTGGGCTCTGAAACTCAGTCTCTCGAGAGGGGTTGGACTCTCTACCATTCTGGAGTTGACTTCAATGTGAGTGACTTCAATTCCCACGTGGGCAATTACAGTAGCACCTGGAGGGGTGTGATCAGTAGGAACGGCTTCCCTGATCTGAACCTGAGCGGTGTTTTGTTGTTGGACTTCTGTGCTCGTCATAGTTTGTCCATAACAAACACCATGTATGAGCACAAGGGTTTCCATCAATACACGTGGCATCAGGACACCCTTGGCAGGAGATCAATGATCGACTTTCAGCCGTGTGTCTCGGACACTCGGGTAAAGAGAGGGGCAGAGCTGTCCACTGATCACTACCTGGTGGTGAGTTGGATTCGTTGGCAGGGAAGGAGGCCAGAACGACTTGGCAGACCGAAACGTACTGTGAGGGTCTGCTGGGAACGTCTGGCTGAGCCCTCTGCCAGGAAAGTCTTAAACTCCCACATCCGGGAGAGCTTCAAACAGGTACCGAGGGAGGCTGGTAACATTGAGTCTGAATGGACCATGTTCTTCACCTCCATTGTCTCTGCTGCTGTTCGGAGCTGTGGTCGCAAGGTCTCTGGTGCCTGTCATGACGGCAACCCCCGAACCCGTTGGTGGACACCGGAAGTAAGGGATGCCGTCAAGCTGAAGAAGGAGTCCTATCAGGTCTGGCTGACTTGTGGGAATCCAGAGGCAGCTGACAGGTATTGGCAGTCTAACCGAGCTGCGGCTCAGGCTGTGGTAGAGGCAAAAACCCGGTCCTGGGAGGAGTTCGGTGAGGCCATGGAGAAGGACTATCGGTTGGCCTCGAAGAGGTTCTGGCAAACCGTCCGGCGCCTCAGGAGGGGGAAGCAGTTTTCTGCAGGCACTGTTTTCAGTGCAGGTGGGTAGCTGTTGACTTCTACTGGGGACACTGTCGGGCGGTGGAAGGAATACTTCGAGGATCTCCTCAATCTTGCTGACACGCCTTCCCTTGAGGAAGCAGAGGCTGAGAGCCTTGGGGTGAGGCTGTCCATTTCCCAAGCTGAAGTCACCGAAGTAGTCAACAAGCTCCTCGGTGGCAAGGCACCGGGAGTGGACGAAGTCCGCCCTAAGTACCTCAAGTCTCTGGATGCTGTGGGAGTGTCTTGGTTAACACATCTCTGCAGCATCGCGTGGCAGTCGGGAACAGTACCACTGGACTGGCAGACAGGAGTTGTGGTTCCCCTTTTCAAGGAAGGGGGACCGGAGGGTGTGTTCTAACTACGGGGGAATCACACTCTTCAGCCTCCCTGGGAAAGTCTATACCAGGGTACTGGAGAGGAGAGTCCGGCCAATAGTCGAACCTCAGATCGAAGAACAACAATGCGGTTTCCGTCCTGGTCGTGGAACTGTGGATCAGCTCTAGACCCTGTATAGGGTGCTGGAGGGTTCATGGGAGTTCGCTCATCCTGTCCATATGTGTTTTGTGGACTTGGAGAAGGCGTTCGACCGTGTGCCCCATGGTGCCCTGTGGAGGGTACTTTGGGAGTATGGGGTCCGGGGAGCCTTACTCAGGGCTGTCCGGTCTCTGTATGACCAGAGCAGGAGCTTGGTCCGCATAGCTGGCACTAAGTCAGACCTGTTCCCGGTGCATGTTGGACTCCGGCAGGGCTGCCCTTTGTCACCGGTTCTGTTCATAGTCTTTATGGACAGTATTTCTATGTGCAGCCAGGGTCCGGAGGGGTCTGATTTGGGAACCACAGGATTTCCTCTCTGCTCTTTGCAGATGATGTTGTCCTGCTGGCTTCATCGAGCCAGGACCTCCAGCATGCATTGGAACGGTTTGCAGCCAAGTGTGAAGTGGCTGGGATTAGGGTCAGCACCGCTAAGTCTGAGGACATGGTTCTCGACCGGAGAAAGGTGGTTTGCCCTCTCTGGGTGGGTGGAGTGCTCCTTCCCCAAGTGGAGGAGTTTAAGTATCTTGGGGTCTTGTTCACGAGTGAGGGAAGATCGGAGCGTCAGATTGACAGGCGGATTGGTGTTGCAACCACTGTCATGCAGTCGCTGTACCGGTCCGTCATGGTGAAGAGAGAGATAAGCCAGAAAGCAAAGCTCTCAATTTACCGGTCGATCTACGCCCCAATACTCACCTATGGTCATGAGCTCTGGGTCATCACCGAAAGAACGAGGTCCCGGATCCAAGCGGCTGAAATGAGCTTCCTCCGTAGGGTGGCTGGGCGCTCACTCAGAGATAGGGTGAGAAGCTCGGTCACCCGGGAGGAGCTCTGAGTCGAGCCGCTTCTCCTCCACATCGAGAGAAGCAAGTTGAGGTGGCTCGGGCATTTGGTTCGGATGCCCCCTGGACGCCTCCCTAGGGAGGTGTTCCGAGCATGTCCCACTGGGAGGAGGCCCCGGGGAAGACCCAGGACACGCTGGAGAGACTATGTCTCTCGGTTGGCTTGGGAACGACTTGGGTCCCCCCAGAGGAGCTGGAGGAAGTGGTCGGGGAGCGGGAAGTCAGGGCGTCTTTACTGAGACTGCTGCCCCCGCGACCCGGTCCCGGATAAGCGGAAGAAAACGGATGGATGGATAGTTAACACAAATACATGTTGTCTATGAAACCTTTGGTTTAATATTTGTTGTTGTTTTTAAAAAGAGGATTAAATAGGAATTTTAAAAAACGTATTCTTTATATGTTTAAAAAAATGCAACTATGTATTTAAAAAATAAAACACAATACCTATATTTGAACCCGGTTACTTCTGGAGTCGGATTACAAGCACCTGACAAAGTGCTGTCACCACAAGAGCAGTTACAATGTGAAAAATTACCTGTTCCAGGTCACAAGCGGATGCGTTTTTTCAGCTCTCCTGCTTTTAGTCATCACAGTTATCACAGGATTACTGCAAAAAAGTTGTAATTCTGCAATATTGAGAGGTGACCATGGCAGTGAAGAAAAACAAAGACACATCTGACCTTGCAGACCTCAGAATTGCGCTTGCCGACATGCAAGCAAAGCTAACTCCACTGATGGAACATGAAGCTAGGCTAACACCTCTGGTGCTAGTCATGTAAGAGATCTGACGAGAGGATAGAGTATGTAACTGAGATCTGCTTGCGTATCTTGACAGAGATTTTACAAATAATTCAAACTCAGGATGTATTCAGACTGACAAAATAGTTTGGCTCGGTCCGACTACACAAATTTGTTTTGGAAAGATTGAGTTTGGTCTGTATTCAGACTGGCGTCTATGGGAGATTTCTGTTTTAGACCAAAGCTTGTAAACAAAACCATGTGACTAAAGATCTCTTCAGTCTTTGGCCAGGAATACAAGGCGGGTCAAAACAACAAGAGAAAGTCAGGGGTGCAGCTCTTTAAAGTCCTCGTGGTGATGGTTAACTTCTTAAAACTTTATATTTTGATTACCAGTTTTGGACAACAGGAACAACAATTTTTACGTGTTATTTTGGTACGGTGGAGGAATGCTGCAAGACGGTTACTGGCCGTTTAACTCTGAGGATGTTAGCTACTGCAGTACTGGGGAAACATTAGCTGTGAATGTAGGATGATAAGTTCATTTTTTTTTCCTAAACCATTTTATCCCTTTCGCGGTCACGGGGCTGCCGGAGCCTAACCCGGCTACAGGTCGCTAGTCTGTCGCAAGGGCCACAGTCACCCATGCACACTCACATCCACACCTAGGGACAATTTAGAGTGATCAATTAACCTATGAAGCATGATTTTGGATGGTGGGAGGAAGCCGGAGTCCCCGTAGAAAACCCACGCATGCACGGGGGACTGAATGACTAAATGAGGCAAGAGCGCTAACTACTGTATTATTGTGCAGCCAGGATGATAAGTGTTTATGATAAATAGTCAGGAACAGTGAGACACAATGTGGAACACGTTCAAAGTTGTTTTAACCAACCTGCATTCACCCGACCGCATTTCAATCAGTTGCTGTGTCTCATTGTTGAGCTACAAGCTAGCTTTTAGGATGAGGTCACAGCAGCATGTGCGGCATATGTTGTAATTTTACTCCCATTTGAAATAATTTTATGTATACAGTCGCTGTATGAATACATTTATATATACACTTGACCTGAGCTCCCTCTTTCTCATTTCATATTATGACAGAAAAAAATAATATTAAGGAGCAGTATAATAAGTATCTACAGTTGTATTCTAACATATATTTAGATTTATTTATTTATAAAAAAAGTGAGAAATGATCCAACTTGACTCTCGCTGTCAGTCAAAGCAGCTACAGCTCTGCTAGCTTCTTTGCTAACGTTAGTTGTGCCAGACCTAGCTCGGGGTTTGAGTTGAAATCCAGTGAAAATAATATTATTTATTCATTCATTCTTGTTGATCCACGTTGTTCACGCTTCTCTCCAGGAGGTCAAGCTGGTTATCTCATTAGAAGCAGCCAAGAACATGCTTAAATAGAGGGGGAAATGATGATAAGGAGCAGGTTTGCAAAGACACAGCCCCGGGATGAGCCACGCCCCCTGCCACACACTACTCTGTTGAAACAAAACAAAAGGACAAAATCAGCACAAAAAAACCACAAGGAAAGAAAAAAATAAACCAAACCATAACACTTACAGCTTAATTTGACATGTGTGGACAAGATGCTAAAGTCTGATGTGGATTCATTGTACATATTTCTCTGCCAGCATATGCAGCATGTATTTGCATAGAGTGTGTATTTTCAACTATGTTATTAATGGAACAGCTAAACCAGGACTCTGCAACCTCTAACAGAACCGTTTGGTCCAGTTTCTTACTGACAAAAGTCGAGCAAGAATCGCAAAATCTCACTACTTTTTATAAAAATATACACTTAACAAAATACACTTCTTGCCCTTAACAGTGTTATGTTTTCTATTGGTTTATATAACAATTTTCATTTATTTTAATCTGACAGCAGCACATTCAAGTTCCTTTCAAGATCAAATTCTGTGTCAAAAAAAAGATCCTATTATAGCAGTAAATTTACTTGCCCTTATTGTTATGCAATTCTGTCATTTGCTTTGGTTTGCACTTTGCTTCTGAACAGAAACTATAGGTACTGCTGTGCAGCAGGAGATAAGAATGTGAGCTTTAAACTTCATCTAATAATCAACAGTTCTGACAAAAGATTTGATCATCATTTTACTCTGACGTGTGTAGATTCTGGAGGATTGATAAAACACATAAGACTTCTTAATTTAATATCATGTCAGGAGTCTTTAAAAACAAGTTTATCTTATTATTGTAAGATCATCTCATTAAAAAATAAACCTAAATGACAAAATGTAACAAACAAACTCATTATTGATCCACAATAAGAAACAAATCAGCTTTTATGAAGCTCCACACAAAAGATTCTGGTGAAACATTTTAAAAAAGAAAATTTTTTTATGAACAGAAAAACTTATGAATATTACTGCCCCCTCCCCTCAGCACCGCTCGTGCAGTCTCTCTCTCTCTCTTCTCTTTTTCATGGAGGTTCTCCCGTGAATTGGTGTTCACAACTCCTGTGATATTTGCATCTGAAGTTAAAGGGAAGAACTTGTTTGAGCTTTTATTACTTAGCTTTTTTTATGTGAAAAACTCTGAGAAGGAAGGAAAAAATGAACGTTACATCTCTAATGTCAGTACTGTCAGTACCGGCCCACTTAAAACACCTTTCCAAATCCTGTCCAATCCACTGGATTTAATGATTCAATGAAGCAGCTGAAACATCTCAAGGCTCATCAGTGGAAACAGAAGAAACCTCAGCTCACTTTGGAGCTTCACAGCAAAGGCTGGGAATACTTCTGTACATGTTAGGTTTTTCATTTTTAATACATTTGCAACAATTTCAAAAGAACTTTTTCAACACTGTCATTGTGTCATGTTTTTCAAATAATTTTTCAGGAAGAAAACTGATTTAATCCATTTTGAAATAAGCCGGTGACATCATAAATTGAGGATGACTCTATATTCTTTCATTTTCTAAACTGTTTTATTCCCTTCGGGGTCACGGGGTTGCCTGAGCCTAACCGGGCTGCTCATGGGTGAAGGCAGTGGACACCCCTGGACAGGTTGCCAGTCTGTCGCAGGGGCCACAATCACACACCCATGCACACTCACATTCACACCTAGGGACAATTTTTAGAGTGACCAATTAACTTATGAAGCATTTTTTTGGAGGGTGGGAGGAAACCGGAGTCCCCAGAGAAAACCCACGGATGCACGGGGAAAACATGCAAACTCCACACAGAAAGGTCCCCCATTGATGACACCTTCTTGCTGTGAGGCAAGAGAGCTAAGAGCCTGGTCACACCGCCCAAACTTTGCTGGAACGTACCTGGTGCGGTGCCGAAGTTTGACAACGCTCATCTCCGCGCACAAAATGTGGAAAAAAAATCAAACACACGGCGTTGGCGTAGCTTTAGCAGCAGCGAGCTATAGCGAGCGTTGATGTAGCGTTGGTTGCTTCAGCGTAGGTAGAAGGCGTTCTGCGCATGTGAGCGTCTCTCAGGATCCATGGTGATGTAGTTTTTGAGCTAATTCAATGTCCATTTCTCCCCATATTTTTGGCCAATAACCGGTCCCGCTCCGGCTCCGCTATGACAGCGTCATATCAAAGTTCATCGCTGCCATGGATTGCTGCTTCAACGCCCGACACCGTTCCAGCAACGCCGTGTCTAGCGGAGCCAAACTTTGACTGGGCGTCGGTGGAGCGGGGGTGAACTTTACCTGAGTGGAGAATGGACATCTCCTCAACGCTCGAAATATTTTGTGCATCTCAAACCTTTGGAGCGGTGGGAGTGATCCTCGAAGAACATCAGCAGTGGCCGAGCGGATGCAGCTTTGCTTTAACGGAAGACAATTTTCTTTAAACGGTGATGAACGATCAGTGAACGAGCGGTGAGGGATTTTTTTCACTGCTCCAGGAACGCTCCAGCAAAGTTTGGGCGGTGTGACCGGGCCCTAACTACTGCGCCACCGTGAAGCCCAGCTCTATGTTGTTAAGGTATAAATATCTAATCATACGTTTCTAACGGGATGTTGATAATTCACGTAAAGGAAATGGTGAGGTCGAGCAGGGGTGCAATTATATAAGTTTGCTTCCTCCCACTTATGGATGTAAACCTCTGTTGATTGATTGAGTTACATTTGCATTATTCTTGCCTGATTGCTTGAAATAAACAATTTCAAAAAAGTGTGTTCATCATTTGGTGACTGAATTTTCCTTTTTTTTTTTTTTGTGGGTAGATGTTTTACATGTTCATTTATTTTTGATGGCCTGTGATCTACATGGAAACATGTTTTTGTAAAGCTCTTCGAAAAAAAATTTAAATGATTTCTAAACATCATCCGTGTCTTCAATGCATTGTAAATGAGATCAACACAAACATCGCTTCATGCAGTGATCAGGCTAAAAGCAGTGGCTGGTAGCTCCTCCTACATGCGGCCAGGGTAGAGAGCTTAGGGAAGACATTTTTGGCCATACGGCGAGCAGGGAATTTGCCACACAGCGAGAGAGGGTTGGCTGAGCAAATCAGTGTGCATGCACCTTATTGGTTAGCACAAAAAACTGGAAAACGTGGAATTTATCCAAAACAGCTAGCAAATTGTTGATGGTCTTGGTGTGCCAGGACCAAGATTAATACTGAGTGTTGTGTCAGGAAGGGCATCTGGCATAAAATCTTTGCCAAACCAAGCATGCAACTCAGACCTTCAATATCCATACCGGATCAATCAAACCCGGGTTAAGGACTGCCATCGCTGCTGTTCACCAATGGTGTTCAAAGAAGCAGAAAAGGAAAGCATTTTCTTAGATTGATCATAGAGTGGCTAAAGATGATATTTGACATTTCCACCGCTCAGATCCTTACCTGGGATCTGGGCGGGACGCGATCCTGGGATCTAGGTTGTTTCCTGATAGAAATCCAGCAAACGTTAAACAGATTTCACTGAGCTGCTGCATGATGAGTTTTTTTCTCATTGTGCTGTGCTTTGTGGTTTGTGGTGTTTGGTAAAGAGCCCTCCTTCTTTCTCTTGAGTCTTAATAATTTCTGTTTTCCTTTTTTGCACGTGTCTGTTTTTTTTTTTTTTTTTTTACTGCACTAATGGCTTTTAGAAAGCATTTGTGGGTGTGCATGTGTCTGTATTTCAGTGTGTTAGTGCTTCCATATCTGTCCACTAATTTTTTCCATGAATGCAATTTATATGATTATAATCAATTTATTAATGAATATACTCAAAATCTCAGTAATCTGTGCAATAATATTCCCCCCTTTACTTCCTTTTCATGGGGCGATTTCTTACACTTTAAGGGGGATATTACTTGTGAGCGTTATTCTGCCTTCAGTACTGTCATAATAATGGGTGATTTTTTGGGAGTTTGTGCTCTTTTCCTGTTTTGACCATAACAACACAGGGTTTACAGAGAAAAATAGTTGTCAACATAGAACGCTGTCTAGGAAGTAATTCTACCACTTTGGACATTTAAATTCTGTTCTTACCTCAGACAATCACATTTGATGCTGACGCTATTGATCTCCTCCACTGGTCATTGAGGCTGCATCAGTGTTCATCTTTTCTCTCATCCATGTTTGTCTTTCCCTGTTTTTGGTCTCATCCAGTGCTTCTCCTCATAGTCACCATTTTGTTGAAATGACATATATGTTTAAAAAAACCTGCTGACATGACCTCTGTCTTTGCCAGGTTGGCATCAGAAATGATCCAAACTCTTTACATTTCTGCAGTCAGTCATCTCTTTCTTCTCCTCTTTGATCCTCATGGGTTGGACGATACGGCCGAAAAAATCAAATCTCCGATTTTCTCCCTGCTTTGACTTTCTTTAACAACAATTACAAATGACAGAAAATATTTGACAAAAACATATTATTTTACTATTTTCTTTGGAAATGAACCAGCTGAAGAGAATGATTTTTTTTTTAGAAAACTGAATTGCATCAAAGTCATTCATAAATGGTATGAAGACGTTTTTAGAGTCATGTAATTGTAAACTCAAAATCAAACATTATGAGAAAACAAGGACAGATTTACTAAAGAAGAGCAGTGTAAAATGATATTTGTTACTCATGTGTCTGTTATGTGTTGTTGTCTCACTCACCAGGTCATGATTCTGTTTCTTATGTTGTTGTCTCACTCACCAGGTTTTATTTGGGCAAATGTTGTTTAGCTGTCTGGCAGCCATTTTGAATGTTCAGTTGGAACCATTTGGAATGAGAGGGGTGTTTAGTTGGAAACCCCTGAATTCTTTTCTGCAGTAGTGTGAACCAGTTGGGGCGAGGCTATATAAGCAGAAGTGTGTGCTGAGCTCTGGGCTGCAGTGTTTTGGATGGAGGTGTCATGTTGGTCGGTGAGAATAAATGCCTCCAACTATAACAAAGACTTGGTGTGGTCACTTTAGCACAGCCGCTTTGCGCCAATATGCCACAAGCAGACTGACAGCAAATGGACTTTATTCTCTAATTCTGCTTTCAGGTGATTCATTTTTATATGAAGTCATAACAGCAACATCCTAAAATATTATAATGATTCTTGTCAAGATGCAGCGATCTCACAAGGGGGGTGAGTGAGGGTGGGGGGCTTTTTCAGCTCAACACCGGCTCTGTAATGCTACAGATTACGAATAAAGTTCCATGCAAAGTGGATTTGTTCATGTTATTAAATTTCTAAAATACAGTTTTTTTATTTTATTTCTTATTTATTCTGTGAATTTATTTCTCTTGTTTTTATCCACCACACCTTAAATTCGCCCATGAAAATATATTCTGACTTTGAATCTGTCTGTGATTACATATAGGAGACACACAGAACAGTGCATTAAGCAGATCATCATAGCATGAGTGTGTAACAACAGCCCTGTCACCAAAACTACACTTTTATTCAACTTTCTATAAGGTCCACAGTGAAATTCAGGCTCTGTGACCCTCTGACGTATTTTTAAAGTAAGTTAATGGGAGAAATATTGTATTCAGGACAAAGAAAAATCATATTCACAACAGAAATGTTAAACATTAAACTAATGTTTATTTTCTTGTAAATCTGACTGAATACACACACACACACACGCACATCTATATCTATAAAGATACATATATAAATAAAAATGTATTCTGATATCTTTAAGAGTTAAATGCATCACCAGTTAAAACCGTTAATATACAGTATGTCCAGCTCCAAGACAATTCAGTCTGTTCTGACGCTAAAACATTTTAGTAACTTCAGCAGAGATCCCACTGGAGAAAGAGAACATTGGAGATATGACATGGAACGAGGAGATATCCCGTAAGAGGAGGAAAACAAATCCACCATGCATGATCCAAAGACAATAAGTCAGAGGTAGAAAATGCACAGACACTGGGCTTTTCTGAGGGTCAAAAAACAGACGAGCAAAAACAGAGAAAAACATGAGAAGCTGAAGCACAACGAACTGGCAAAGAGTGTGAGGAACTGTAAGTCATTAATTCTGTGGCTCGCAGGTAGGATAAACGACAGTGATTAGGCACACCAGGTGAAGAGTGGTAGAATGATGAGCATGCAAAGCAAAACTCACAGATCATGATATAGTTGTTACTTTAGCATTGCTGGGTTTTTTTTAGAGTGTAACTGTGACCCTTAAACCAACACCAAAACGATGTTGTTTTTCTACTTCATGATCTGTGAGGTGGACATGTGAAAATGGGTTTCCGCAAACTGAGAACGGTTTACCATCCCATAAACACCTCTGTCAGATGGGACAGACAGACAGTTTGAACATCCTCACAGCTGTCCTCTGGATTTTTAGCTCCTTATCAACATCGCTGTCACTTGCTTCTGATCTAATCTGATCTAAAACACAAAATCTCTCACTGGGAACATTGCACGTCACCTATTAGAGTCCACTTCAAAACTTTTCTTTTGGTAATTGCCAAATTTGTGTCACATTAGTGGCCTGAGCTGTCACTGAGCCGCCAGCTGCAGCCCCATAACATCTAATGAATCAGACATCCGGCAGGAGGGAGTAAAGGAGCTAAATGAGTTGACATTCATTTCTGTGTATGAGACGCATTCTGCGTTTTGACAGAATGTGTGTCTCTCGCTCAAATGAGCCAAACTGGCAGAAAGGGAGATCAGCTGTGAGAAAAACAGAGCGGTGGAGAAATGTGCCACAGTCACACCTTCACTTGTTTGTCCTGCTGCAGATCTGAGAACATTTATTCAGTTTGATGGAACAAAACAGCCTTTTAGCACAGGAGGATGTTGGGTCAGAACAGCCTCGTCTCCTGCTGCAAAACTGCTGTCTGTTTTTTTATAGCTCATAGTTGGTGTTAGCGTTGGAGTTTCAATCATTACCATATTTTCTGCACTACAGGGAACATCGTATTATAAGGTGAACCGTCAATAAATGCTTTACTTTTGAACTTAAACTACATTCACACCTCCCTCAGCAATAGGCGTTCAAGCAATCACTTCCAATGAAAAGTCTATGTGAACACACATCCCATGAACGTTAAACCAGTTGAATTTTGATCAATCAGGGACTCAGATCTGGTATGGATGGCGTTCCTTTAATTCCCATTAGTACCAACTGTTTGGAACTTGGAAATGGTAAAGGTGTACACTTAAATAGCGTTTTTCTACCTTCCCTGAAGGCCCAAAGCGCTTTACAGAAACAGCATCAGCTGATGGCGGCTCTGCGGCCGAACACTGGCCCCAACCTTTCACCAGAGGCAATGTGGGGTTCAGTGTTTTGCCCAAGGACACTTTGACACATGGGTGAGCAAGGCGGGAATTGAACCTGCAACCTTCTGATCATAGGTTGATCGTCCTACCCTCTGCACACAGCTCCCCTAATTAATCCAAATACATGACGCCTGAGGTTATAAGGCACACTGTCATTAAAAAACAAAAAAAAGGCTTTTAAGTGTGCTTTATAGTGTGGACACTTTAATAATTGCACGTGTTTCTAGTTTCTAATGAGGATTTGAAAGCGTAAAAAAAAAAAAAACAAACGCTATAACCGTCATGGAAATGTAATCTTTTTTTAAGTGGGTATGGATAGCAGTACATTTTTGAAAAATAAATGTAACCCAAATTACACATTTAGGGAAAACGGTTTATTAGTAAAAACCAGAAAATGACAGAAAGATGAACTCTGGTCTTTTTTTCAGCTGATGAAAACAGAGGCTGAGCTTAATGATAATCACTGGCTTATCTGCTTCTAATAATTACAACCTCAGAGGTCAATACAGCTTCTGCGCACCAGTTATCACTCTGGATAATTGTTTCCTGTTATTGCCACATATTGATTATTGCTTATCTCTTCTTATCAGGCAGGTTTTTCCACCAACACAAACACACAAAACAAAGACGTTATAGACGCTTCCCTTCTTGGAAATTTACTGTGAAACATCCTCGGAATAATCTATACTCAGTTCCTGCTAAATATTTAATCTTTTATTCTTTAGAATGGATTTGTGTTTGAGTGCAATTAGCCAGAATGAAGAGCTAAATAAAACAATATAAAAAATTAAAGTTAGAGGCACAAAGTAACAAAACCCACAATAAAATGTAAGAATTATTTAGAAAATATGAAGAAGTTCTTGAGTTTGTGAATAAAACAAGAGAAATTTCACAGAATTGTCCTCCGGAATGTCAAGAGCTTTTCAGCAAAAGAGCTTAAATTCCATGTTTCATTTCCTGACATTAACCCATTGACATTTCCCATGTTTTGAATTGAAATCTTTTCCTTCTCTCTACCTGTTTTTTTTTTTAACTTTAGCTTCTCTTCTTGAGAAACTGCAGTTTGTTGTAACACTTTTGTGTGAATTTCTTTTCATTAACATTAAGATCAACTTAATCCCTGAAGGGAAATGCAGTTGAAGAAGTAAAATAAAAATGAAATATACAGTGAAGCAGGCTTTTATATATAAATATATATATATATATGTATACAGAAAACAGCAGAGAAAACTTTTCTATAAAAGGCAGAAAGCAGCA
The DNA here is from genome assembly GCA_016861445.1 of Oryzias woworae. Classification (NCBI taxonomy): domain Eukaryota; kingdom Metazoa; phylum Chordata; class Actinopteri; order Beloniformes; family Adrianichthyidae; genus Oryzias; species Oryzias woworae. The sequence continues at coordinate 810,103 of BOLG01000747.1, forward strand.
GAGGAAAACTGCATGTTGTCAGGATCCTTGTCTCCTCCCCCACACACCTGGTTTCCATCTCCTCACCTGCTTCCCATTGCTTCATCAGCCTGGAACCTTCTTATGGACCTCCATGCCCTTCAGCTGGCGTCAGTCCGTCTGCTTAACGCGGTAGAGTTTTCTGACCCCTGCTACACCTAAAGCTACAGTTCATGTCTTGTCTTTGTAAAAACACTCTTAGACTGACCTATCCTGTCTTTTTCAAGGAATTCTACGCATCCACTGCAAACCCACCCGGACTCCTGATCACGCCTGTCATCACCTCTCTCCTTCAGACCAGGGGCTCACCCTCCAACCCAAGCCAAGCAACAAACTGTCCCTAACTCCCCACCTGGACTGGCACTCATTAAACACTTCTTCTAACATACTTCTGTCTCTAGCCTGCTATTGGGTCCAGACCCCACACACATGACAGATGTACGTGTACACACATACTGTAGCAGCAGACAAGATCAAATGAAACAAGATACAAAGTTCATGTAACTCCAAGCTTAACATCCTCAGTGTTCGTGGACCACTCCAGTTAATTGTCCAGATCAGGGATGGGCAACTCCAGGCCTCGAGGGCCACAGTGTCTGCATGACTTCAAGATATCCGAGCCCTGCTCATGACTGAAGACCTGTTCCAGGTGTGTCCAGCCAAGTAGAACATGTCAGAGCATGGTATGTTGAAAAACATGCAGGAATGCGGCCCTCGAGGTCTGGAGTTGCCCATCCCTGGTCCAGATGGACACCCAGGAACTTGTTAGATGGAACAATGTCAACATCTTTCCCACCAATGGAGGGTGGGGGACTTCCTCCATCACCATCTCCTTGATCTTGACTACGTTCAGTTGCAGGTGATTCTCCCCACACCACCCGACAAAACACTCCACAAGGCCCCTGTACTCGTGCTCCCATCCGTTCTGATTCTGAGTAGTGCTGGAAGTTTTGCTGTTTAGGTGGTGAGTAGGAAAGGAGGAGTTCCTGGAGGAGCTCCAGTGTTGCTCATTAGTGTGTCCGACACACACACAGCTCTGCAGTCTCAAACTGTGGTCGATCTGTCCGGTAGTCCTTAATCTATATGACAAGGGGAGCTTCCACCTGCATGTTTTATAACTTAGCCTTCATCAGTCTCGGCTGGATGGTGTTGAAGGCAGAAGAGAAGTTGAAGAATGTGACATGCACTGTTGTGTACGGTCTGTCCAGGGATTAGTGAACCCTCTGCAGCAGGTATGTCACTGCATCATCAATCCCAACCTCGGGCTGCAGTGGGTCTTGGAAAGGGCTCCCCAGGGGCCTGAGGTGGGACAGCACCAGCTGCTCCGTGACCTTCATTACACAGGAGGTCAGTGCTATTGGCCTGTAATCACTAGGTGCCGCAGGATGGTTCTTCTTTGACACTGGGACCAGGCAGGCGCCATGGCACTGGAATCCTCTGAAGATGAAGGCTCTGGTTGAAGAGGTGCTGCGGTACTCCACACAGCTGGCTGGAACAGTTCTTAAGCACCCGCAGGTGATGCCATCAGGTCCAGCCGCCTTTCCCTGGTTAACCTCTCCAGCTCTCTCCTCGCCTGGCTGGATGTACTAAAAAGTCCAGTTTGGGTGGGGGGCAGTCAATGTGGAGTTTGTGTTTGGAGTCAACAGGGGGGTGTGACTGCTGAGGTGTTAGGGTCCCTGGGAGGTGTGAAGGAGAACAATGGTAACTCAGAGGGGGAGTGATGGAGTCGCTGGAGTCAAACCCGTTCTAGAACTGGTTAAAAGTTTTGTGAAAATCGGAAGAACGAAAATGTCGTTTTCCTATATTGTGGAAAAGGGCAAAAATCGCTAAATCCCACACTTTGCTACAAAATGGCCGCCAAGCAGTGGGTCATGTGACCATCCCATAATAATTTCAAAGGTTCTCCTGGATATCCCTGACACGTTTGTTTTTTCATCTCAGTATTTTGATTTTTTTTTGGACTGCAAAAACGGTTTTCGGCCCATCTATTTTTTTTAAGGTTTTCCTCGCCGTGATGTCATCGTTTTGGTGGGGGTGGGGGGTGGGGGGTTTCACTCTGTCAAAAATTCATTTTCAATTTTTACTAGGTGTGTGCAATTTTTGGTGACTTTTTGCGCATGTGGCGTGGGTTAAATTTTGACTTAAAGGCGCAGAAATGTTTTACAAATGTACAACTGTTTAACTGTGAAAACAATTTGGTCCTTGCAGTCGGGGACTGCTGCTGCGGGGCATAATTAGTTGCTAGCAGGCTACTAGAAGTTAGAAGCTGAGGAAAGTATCATGCACTGGGGTTCCGTCCTCTGCTACTTCTCTTCTCTGTTCTTTCTCATTTATCCAGAATTATTTTTAGTTAGTTCTTCTGCTTAGCTGGTTCTATGTCTGGAAAGCTCTGAAATGGGTCCTTCTGTTCCAGTTTGGAGTAGCTTTACGTTTTCTCTTGGTTTGCTCTTCCTCTTCTGTTCGTGGGTTAGCTGCACCACCACTGCAGTTGCTGAGACAGCTGCTTCCAGTTTGAAGCTTCAGACCACATAGTTCTGCTCTTGGGATCACGCGACCATCATCTGAATCCAACTGCTGCAGGAGTGAAACTAAGGGACCTTATCAATGTGGTGAAAACAGAGTTATACAAAATAAAATTATGGATGAATTCCAACAAACTATCTTTGAACCTTGACAAAACCAAAGTGATGTTTTTTGGAAATAACAAAGCCAATACTGAGCTCTCAATTAAAATAGACAATGTCTTAATCGACAGCGTCACAGAAATCAAATTCTTCGGGATATTTTTAGATAACTAAGTTGGAAGCTACACATCAGATACACACAAATTAATGTTTCAAAAAGTATTTCAATTATAAAAAAATCTAATTATTGTCTTCCTTAATATTACCATTTACCAATACCAACCTTGGACAGAATGTGGGCCTTTTTATTTCACATCATTACCATATAATTGTAATGATCAAATTCCTTAACCAATTATTGAAGATGGTTAAAGTGATTGATCTTATATGACTTCACTTGGTCTCCCAAAATGTGACTTATATTAATGAATGACAAATATTCTACAAATATTTTTGATACCTGACCTTCATATGTTATGATGATGTCTGAGATGATGTTATAGATTATAACATAATCTATAATAGATTATGTTACCAGAGATGTGGACTGGGTCACATGACTTGGACTTGAGCCATGAATTTGAGAGCTTGGACTTTTATCCCCTAGCCCTCTGACTCGGAAAGACTTGGTGATTTCTCCAAAATCCAAAGATTGGAGTTTGCTGAACATGCGGATAAAATGATTACCAACAGAGTAGAGATTGACCTAGGGCTCCTCATTACCTTCAACCCGAACTCTGAGCCGCTATTCTTCCTTAGTCCAGTTATATAATGCCATGGTTCAAAAAAGATGCTGAGATGAAATAGTTAATTTTGCTTCATATGATTGTAAGTCTGACTCATCATACACAAACTTAACTGCAGATCCCTGCATTATAGTGAGGGGATTTATCATCCAGACTTTACGCTGGTTTCCTCCGGGTTACTACAATTGCAAACGTGGTGAACTGGGTTTGTTTTATAGAAATCATTTTGGATTTTTTCACGTGGGGATGCATGAGCTCAGAAGCTTGCAAATGCCGATTTGCTTAAAAATGTTGATTAATTAATGCAGTTCTGTGTAAATAATATTACTCTGTCAAAAGGTCTTGAAACATTCAATAACTTGGAAGTGACTTGAGGCTGGTTGGGCCTTAACTTCTGACTTCATTCAGACCTGAGGACAAAGATTTGAGACTTACTTGTGACTTACAAAACAGTGACTTGGTCCCATCTCTGCTGTTTACATACAGTAATCATTACGTACTACGTCTTTGTTTTATTATTTTATTGAAACGTGAGGATTTTTATTTACCTGAAATCTGTGTTGGTAAAGTATAAATATCTGATTAGAATTTAAAACCCCAATGTTGATAATTTATGTAAAGAAAATGGTAAAGTAGAGCAGGGAGTGGGATCATAAATTTGCTTCCTTTAACGCCCTTTCAAGCAATCAATTATTTAATTGCCCTATGTTGGATATCTTTGTATTTTTACCTCTGTATGTTGTCTTGTTTATGCATTAGTCTTGCTTTGACTGCTTGAATTAAACCATTTTTCATTCCAAATCTGTAAAGCAAAACTATAAGGAGTTTCCACCAAAAAACTGAGGCTCCGCAGATAATGGAAAAACAAGTCTTGACCACATTCAGGATGCCTCTTCCCATGATGCACTGTGAAAATGTAGGAGCTAAATCTACATATCATTTTTATCCTTACATAATTCAGCTTTTCCTTCTTTGGAATAACTCTGTAGTTCAGTCTCTCTTTGAATGAAGAAAGCTATCTCTGTTTGGATCTTGTTCTTGCAGAAGGTTGGTCCATAACAACACTGTCTGTGTATTCTCAGACAGTTATCAAACAAAAGAAAGAGGATCTCAAAGAAACCTGGAGTAGTTGAGATCAAAACACCAAAAGTAGGAGGTTCTTCAAGAAGAGTGGAAGAAGTAAGTGAACACCTGATGGTTAGTCATTGGTTATTGATGGCCCACAAAAAGTAGTTAACCAACGTTTACTTTTCTTTTATTTATTTATAAAGCAGCTTCCACCATCAGCCAAGGAAGCCCAAGTGCTGTACACAGAGAAAACATAGATCGAACATTGGGTAATAATGAAACCCATTCAAAAGAGATTAAAACCAGGATAATAAAAGGGCTAGGTTGATGCTAAAACTGCTGTAATGGAGAAATAATTCTTTTTTAAAACTCTCCAAGAGCGTGACCTCTAATTGCTAGTGGCAACTGATTCCAAAGTTTAGGAACCAAGACAGCAAAGGCCCGGTGCCCCAGAAATTTACATTTAGTTCTGGGAACCAGTATCATACTGGAGAGGTAAGAAAGTGTTGTACCTGCCAAATTCTTGTAAAAACAAAAATTTTAACAAAAATCAGGTACTGCACTGGCACTCAGTTCAAAGAGGCCAAGAATCAGAGTTATGTGGTCAATCTATTTTGTCCCACAAATAAATCTGGCTTCTGCATTTTGGACCAGCTGTAGACTGGCTATCGAAGCCCTGGGTAACCCAGCACACAAAGAACTGCATCAATCTCATCTGGACAATACAAAGGCATGGCTGAGAATTTCCTAGTCCTTTTTTTAAATAAAAGGCTTTATCCTAGCCAGACATCGCATTTGAAAAGAGCAGGACCTGGTCACAGCATTTATTTGGAGGTCCAGTTTCAAGACAACATTAAGTTTCACCCCCAAGTTAGTGACCACAGACTGTTCAAAAGGGGCAAGACAGAGAAGATTAATATAATGATCCTGTCGATCCTGTGGGTGGACAAAATTACCTCAGATTTGCTTTCATTTAGGTCAAGAAATTAGCTGACATCCACAACCTAACTTCAGCAAGGCAGTCAATTATTCTTTTAATCGTGCGGTCAGGTCCCTTGCATAGGGACATAAATTTGGCAATCGTCAGCATAAAGGTGGAAATCCACCTTATGCTTCTGCAATATCATTCCCAGTGGCAACAAATAAATAGAAAACAGCAATGGGCCCAGAACTGATCCCTGAGGGACCCCCCACTTCAGGGGGTAACACTTAGACGAGTAAGGGGCCATTTTTACACAGACAGACCTGTCTGAAACTTAACCCTTTAAAGCCAAACGTATCATATTTGAAACATGAGTCTGTCAGCCCAAGAGCAATGGAATGGAAATACAAATTTCTTGTATTTTTTTTTGTCTAAGAATATTTTTGTTAGCTCAGGAAAAAGATATATATGAGCTGTGTGACCTGATGTATCAGATATGATACAAAACTACATTTATATGTAAAAAAAAAAAAAAAACATGTTTTTGCTTGTTTGTTAAGAGGGACCTATAAGGGCTCCAAATCCAACGAATTGGAATTTTCTATCAATTATTTAATGGTTCAGGCTTTACAGGGTTAAGATTGCAACCACTGTAGTGCTTCCCCCAGAAAGCCCCGCCCATTGTTGCAGCCGTCCAATCAGGATCTCATGATCAACTGTGTCTAAGGCTGCCGATAGATCCAGTAATAAAAGAACGACCAGTTTCCCTGCATCTGTTGCCTTTAAAACATCATGAAAAACTTTTTATAAATACTGTGTCAGTGCTGTGTCCAGACCCGAACAAAGAACAATGCCCAACAGGCTTGGCATGCATTCATCCGTTTGGCAGATTTCAAGTACTCAGTGTTCTTATGGTCAGTGTACACCATGAACGGAACAGTACACATGAATGTTAAAATCATCTGAAATCAACACACGCACATATTTAGGCATAAAAGTGTACAGCTGTTCAGAAAAATCTGTTAAAAACTTTGCATTGAACTTCAGAGGATGAAATATTAAAAGTTCTAAGGAAGAAGAGGATGGGCCCAGATCAAAAAGATAAGTTGTAAGGTGTCAAAAAATTAAAATGTGATTTAAAAACAAAAAAACACCTCCACCTCGTCTGCACACAGAATGCGGGACCTTAAAACACAAACAGGTCCTCGGCTACAATCACGGCTCTGGATCAAACTGCTGTGTCCACTGCTGCCTCCGGACACCTTTTCCCAATGATACAGTGCCGGCCCCACCGCCTGATGCCTCTATCCCTCTGGCCTCCACCATCAGAGAGAAATGCCACCGGCTGCTTCAAGAGGCGGTAACCAGACACTCAGGTGAGCCCTTCTAAGGTTTTGAGAACATCTTGCCTGAGGCTCTGGAAAACCCTCTTGTGAAGCTTTAGCCGGGATCGCTGTCTGTCAGGCAGCGTTATTCTGGGGCCTAACAAACCCCGGCTGTCAGTGCTGGGAGCTCCGCAGTTGGCTTGGATCTCTATTGTCCGGCACGCCAACATTAAGAGGTGCCACACACACTCATTCTTAGGAGTATCAGTTAAGGACATTCAGAACTATGTCTACCAGATCAAAAATACAAAAACTGAAATATCACGTATATGTGTAATATAACAATGAGTGAAAAATTAAGGTGGTCTGAATATGTCTGAATACGTTGGATACGGTCTTTCCGTACCCACTGTACGCGTGTGTATGTGTGTCTGCGCGCATCAGGGCGAAATACCGATTTAGAGACCAACTATAAAATATAAAATGGGACAGCACAAGGTTAGGTTTTAGGAAACTAAATATATTAATTACTGCTTTGTTTTATGTTTTTCCTTTTGGAATCTTACAATTTTACATTTTATTTATTTTATAGTATTATATCCTTTTAATGCTGTTGATCCTTTTACAGTCTTCATTTTGTTCATTTTTTTTAGGCTTCCAAATCTTTTTTGTGTTACTTTAAATGTTAACAGGAAGGATTCCAAACAACCAAAAGCTGCTTCAGGTTTAGGAGAGTTCAGCACTTTATTAACAGGAAGTTCATCACTGAATACGGGTTGAAAACAGTGATGTAGATGATGAAGAAGGACCTACTTTGATGAATATAAAAGTCACAATGTGTTAAAGGCTAAAAAAACTGCAGATGGGTGGAGAAAGAAACCACGCTATGTGTTTCTGTTTTACACATTTAGCCATCAGAACCTTCAGTTCCATCAGGACTATTCACAGTCAAACTTATCAGTAATGCAGCCTTTGTTTTATCATTTGCTAATGACTTTACAGCAGACCTTTTTAATATTAGTATTTATTTGATTAAATAAAATGTTAGTGAACCGCCTGTCTGTATGAGTGCCTGTTTCACAGCTTTTTTGTGTCTTTTTATTAACTCCAGTTTAAGCTCTGACGTTCACTGAGAGAAGATATAGATGGAGAGATAACTCCTCAGTGATCCTAGTCAGAGATGTCACAATGACCTGAAATCTGCGCGGTTCAGCCGGTGTCAAACTCTCTGACCATGGTGGCCCCATATAAAGCGTCAGAGAACATTTTTGTTCCATCGTTTTACAAAGTTAATACTTGAATTGGGAGATCAGTCACAACTGAAAGGAAATTGAGTGACTTTACACCTTTGTTGATAGAAGTCCACTTCTCTGTTCTGCATGCAAATAAATGTATAGCTGTGGTGGTGGTGGTGGTGGTGGTGGGGGGTGAAACCAGCAAGGCATGTTTGAATAATGCATTCACATAAAAACTGTATTTGCAAATTTCCTTGCACACAAACTGTATGCATAATTGAAAACGGTGTGGAAAATGTGTACACCTCAGGCATTATCCAGTCCAGCTCTGCACAGTTTTTCTGAACAGGTCAACCCGATATGGTCAAGTGGAAAAAAAAGAAGAATCATTCAAATGCACACAGAACTGGATTCCCCTGATAACAACAGTTCAGTTAATCTGCTTTTACATTACATTGGAGTGTTATAGTCCTATTCTGTCCCTATTTAATTAAAATTTAAATTAAAATTATAAAACAAGAAAAATTCCTGAATTTCAGGGAAAAAAATTACAGGAAATGTTTGCCTCCTGCTGCTGTTCTGGGTAACATTTTTATATTCAGAATAATAACCACCTAATATTATTGTAACAGCAGAGCTAACAAACAATTTTTGTAAACCTTCATTACCAACAGAAAAAATATTTATTAATGTTTTAAAGAAGAGTCAGAGGAATGTGTTTTTAAAAAGCAGAATATTATGAGAATAAAAAGTGCAAAAAAGTGAGAATAAAAAGTCTGAACTTTGGTTTGTGCTGCTAGCTTTGTCTTACCACTCCCTCACATGAGGGTGAGATCAGAGGGGATCAAACTGGATAACCATTGGTTATTGACACCTGAGTTTACTAACATGTCCATCTATTTTTTTCTGCTTTCTTGCATATTTAACTGGTCAGTCAAACATTAAAACTAGTAACAACAAAAAAATATAAGTTGGGTCACCTTTTTGGTTAATTCTGAGGTCAAACACACAAGCAGGTCTTGAATCTGCTTACAAAACTCGTCCACTGCTTATGTTGACTGTAATCAACGTAAGCACCATTCAAAGCACCAATCCTCACTAAACTGAAACTTTTCAATTTCCATCCATCCAAATTCATTTTGGGGTTATGGGGTTGCTGGAGCTTATCCCAACTCTCATTGGGTGAAGGTGAACAGGTTGCCAATCTGTCACAAGACCACGTTTTTCAATTAATTCATTTAATTTTTTTAAATGAGGAGAAGAGACGTGAATACTAAGAATGTCCACAGTAATGTAGTAAAAAGTTTAGGATTTCTCTCTTTATGCAGAAATGTTCAAACTGTTGTTTGCAAAAGCTAAAAGTGAATTTTTAAAGTAAAGGACTTAAATGAATGAACTTTCTATGTGGCCACGCGAAAGTTCTTTATCTTTTTTTGGAAGATAAAGAAGAAAAACTGTATTCAGTTATAAACTCATTCTGATGAAAGTGGTGTTTTTAACATGTTCTTGTGGCATTTTTCTGATGGTGGAGGACATATATAGTCACAAACGGGCAGACAGCAGGTTTCACATGCAGCAGGCTTATCAGCACAGACAGGAAGGCTGGAGTCAAGCAGGGCCAAAAGTCTTTAAAGTTAAATCAGGGTTGGGCAGACAGGGGTCAAACGAAAGAATGGGAGCATCAGTGTCAGAGATGGAGCAGGGTCAGGTATACAGAGGATCAGACTCGGATAGAAACACTCAGTAATGCAGGCAGAGTCACACAAACAATACTTTGCCCTGAGGCTCTGTGCACTGCTTGCATCTCATGTGGGTGACTGTCAATGAGTGTCAGGTGAGCAGCATCCTGGGTACTTGTATGCTGGGGCAGCTGGGAGATGTAGTGCGTTAATACTCTGGAGATGGCTCCCACTGGTGACCAGTGAGGGAGACAAAGCGCTGACTCCTGACAGAGCCCCCCTCCTGCGAGCAGCTCTGAAAGCAAGGGGCCCTCCGGTGCCAGGATCATCCACAAGGTTGAAGTGTCTTTCTCTCTGGGTGGTTTTGGTGGAAGCCGCTGATTTGAGAGGAGTCAAGGATGTTGTCAGCAGTGACCCAGGTGCATTCCTCTGAGCCGTACCCCTCCTAATCCACCAGATATTAAAGCCGACCCCTCCTGGCAACAGGAATCCAGGATCTCCTTGACGTGATAGGCCGCCTTGCCATCCACCACCAGGGAGGCCTGCTGACGTCTGAGGACTCTGTCCATTGGCGGGCTTTTGCAGGGACACATGAAAGTTAGATGAGACATGGTACTCAGCAGGCAACTGAAGATGGTGACACAGGAGTGATTTGTTAGTGATTTGATTTGGAATAGACCCACAAACCTGGGACTGAACTTCTTGCAGGAGAGCCTCCGGCTCTCCAAAAACCAGCTGACGCTGGAGATGAAGTGGTCAGATGAAGCCCTTAGCCAACTCCTCTTGGATGTATGCCTGCATGACATCAGGCCACAGACATCAACACCTGTTATCCTATGGGTATAGGTCCGGAAAGGAGGTCGATGGCACAATCATAGGGCCAGTGCAGAGGGAGCTGTGTGGCACACGGCTTATTGAAAACCTACCGCAGAACCAGCCAGACAACGGTGGGATCGCGCCTCTCCATCCAAGGCAGACCAAGCATGATGGAGCAGCAAGAGGCCTCGATGGTGAAGAAATTGAGGGCTTTGTGGTGGTGATCTGGGATTGTGATGTCAGGATTCAGACCTGAACCCAGGGGCCTTCGGTCTAGGGTAGAAACTGCCACTCATGCGTTACAGGCAAACAAGGGATTTGGTGAGTGCAGGGAAAAACCAAGTAAGTGAATTTTCCTGCTGCCCCAGAGTCAATAGACTCTTACTATTGTAATTTGTCAGCGTGATGGAAGTCCAGTCAGTGCCCTCTGCCAGGGTCCGTAATCCTAATGAGTAGGAGGCATTGGACTACTGCCCCTGCTTGATTCCATGTAACTGCACACCACAATCCTTACCATCAACTGGGTGATTGAACACATTGCTCAGCATCCGCATGAATAAGGCTGGAAGGGCAGGGCTCCTCCTGTCGAATGCACAGCCATCCACTCTTGCACTTCAAGAGTGAGCACACCAAAGTCCCTTCCATCGGGTTAAGATATGGTTACTGATGCACAAACAGGTCGTATTGCATGACGAAACGAATGCATTGCTCAGGATCTCCGTTGAACTTATGAGTGTCAACTTCAGCTCAGATGGAGATGGGCCATAGGTGTAGCTGTCTGGCTGGTTAGCTGTGATGGCTTTGGTCATAACAGTCAGACACTGAAGCTGGTGACTTTGATCCCTACAATAGCAGCTCTCTGCTCTGCTGTAACGATGACGCGGAAGTGATTGGATCCATATGCAGACAGGTAAGTTTAATGGCAAACAAAGCCGACAGGGCAAAAACACAAAGAGTAGTCAAAGGACAGGCAGAAGTCAAACATGAAGCTAGGCAGGGAGACGAGTAAACGGGCGAGGTCAAAAACACGGAAAGGCAAAAACCAGCACTGCTTAGAGTTAAGACAATGCTTTGCATGGAGAGATGAGGCTTATAACAGATGATGCTGATGAGAATAATGAAAAGCAGATGGTGCAGACGTGGAAGAGAGAGTGACCGCAGAGGTTAATATTCCGGAGAAGGTTCCCTCTTGTGGTCGGAGGTGGGACTGTGTCTGAGCCCTGACATCTGCTCCATTCTGATACATTCACTTGTAGACAAATATTTTCATGTACGTCTTTGTTTTCTTCATCTGAGCTGATACCTGGATAGAAACAGTAAGGCTGGATAGCTACAATATTTCTCGCCATTTTGTTGTACTGTTATTGTTAGTTTGGAGTTGTGTGGGGCTGTAAGCTAGCAGGAGAAAGTGTAAACAAAGGGATCATGGGAAATGAGCGCTATCTTACTTCTATTTATTTAATAGGGACAAATACAAAAAACAGATAATTACATTAAAACAATCTGATGTCTGTTTCACAGTGTTTATAGCCATGGCTAATTCACAACATCCGTCCCTAGAGGAACTTTTGCAGAAATTGTAAATGAACAAGAAGTAAAGTGAATACCAACAGAACTTATAAATAAAAAATGTCTATACAATCAATACAATCAACTGCACTCATTTACATGCTTCACATGAACACATTATTCTATGTGTTCTATGGATATTTTATGCAATGTGGGTTCACTGCTGATGCTCTATGAACAGAGATTGAATTTGTTTTGTAGACAGTGGACAGTTTTGCTAAAGATTTTATATTAATTGGAAGAATGTTTTGGAGATTAGCCCAAGTTAACTAAAAAAGTATTCTGAGCAAAAGATGTCAAACATTTAAAAAACAGTTTAAATTGGCTGAAGTAGAAAAAATTCACAACATTTAAAATCTCATATTTACTTAAAATACAACCATAACAAGAAGGAAGTAAGTTTTTTATCCACAATTTATAAGGCCTTATTATACAGCCTCTCAATAGGCTTTAAAATAATTTGACTAGTCAGAGACCAAACAGTGGTGCAGTGATACAAGTGAGATAAAAATATTGTATTCAAAAAAACACAAGCACAGTCAAATATTAAAGAGCTTCTGGTCATTCTGAAACAGCTCATGCTGGCTTTTGTTTTTCTGGAGATTTGTGTCTATACAAATATTTGATATGACTAGAGTTTAATATCACTCCTAAATGTTTTTTTTACTCTACTCGTTCAATTAGTTCTCCATGCATTTTACTGTTTAGGTTATTCAATGTTTTATATCGTTTAAGTAAAAAACATATAGATTTAGCTTTCATTAAATTAAGAGTTAAACAGGAGTTGCTCAGCCAAGCTGACACTCTCTCCAGGCTTTTGTCAGTGTGCTGTATAGCATCAGAGGTTTTACCAGACACATAAAGCAGTGTCATCGGCATACATCTAAAGGCCAACGTCTGAACACATGGGCAATGTCCTGGGCAGTTCATTTAAGTACATGCAGAAGAGAAATGGCTTCAATGGTCAATATTATACCAGTGCCAGATCTTCCATGATTCATAATTACACATTGTTGTCGACCTTACAAGCAAGATGCAAACCATGGCATTACCTGGTGTGACATGATAAAAGTTGACAGCTTAGAAGTTCGAAGGTTGTGATTTAGCTCACTGTGTGACTGCACAGCATGTTTAAAAACATTCTTGATTCTAAACATTTGATTAACAGAGACTTTTTCTAATACTTTTGACATCACTGGAACTAGACTAATTGGTTGATAGTTACTGATGTTATGTTTTTTTTTCTTTTTTCTTTCCTTGTGGTTGTTTTGTTCTAATTTTGTCCTTTTGTTTTGTTTCCACAGAGCAGTGTGTGGCAGGGGGCGTGGCTATCTCTCATCCTGGGGCTTCCTCCTTGCACACCTGCTCCTCATCATCATTTTCCTCTCTATATAAACATGTTCTTGGTTGCTTGACAAGTGACCTATTTCAGGTATTTCTGGACTTTGACTTGGAATGTTCCAGTTTTGATAGAAACATTTATAATATGAGTCAATGGCTAGATTAAGACATGGTAAATGGCGTGTACTTGTACAGCACTTTTTGCAAACACTATCTCGACTACAACACGCTTCGCACATTGTAGTGTTCATTGATACTTCCTTACCTCACATTCTGTAGCTGTAATGAAGAGGTTGAGGCATTCTGATCCATACGCAAACATTTTAATTGAGTTGAGCCGGTGCAAGACATAATCGTAGTCAGAGTCCAGGCAAAGGTCAAAACACAAGGGCGAGACAGGAGAATGAAAAAACATGCAAGGGGTCAGAGAACCAGGAAGTCAAACTAGGAATAAACACTCAGCCATTCACCAAGGCAAAACAAGACTTCCCATTGAAATGAAGGCTGGAGCTGGTATATATTCTAGTGGCTAATGACAACCATAGGAAACAGCTAAACAGAAAGGAAGCTGAGGCAAATGCTGATGGTAGTTGAGGTAAGGAACTGAGCACTCAATACTCAGGCAGTCGAATGTGGGAGCTGCTGACAGATCCATGACAATAACAAAGTATTAAGAAATAATTACAAATCCACATTATATCTATTATACATACTACAAAAATGAGCAATTAGGATCACACATAAGGTTGGTTATCTGGAGCATACTAATCTGCTTTTTATAGTCAAAATTATTAAAATTACAGGATCTCATAAATTGTCAAACAGCTCAAATACTATGTAAAGCATAAAAAACTCAATACCATACAATATCCAGAGGATATTTATATTGAGAGATAATTCTCAGAAAGTAACAGAAATAGGGAAATTTAAACAACAAATAAAAAAAAACAGTAAAGGATTCTGTGTCTGCATGTGGAAAAAATGTGGAACAATATGGGGTTAAAACACAGGCAATACAATATTTATATATGTATGTTCAAATAAGCTATAAATGTACAATGTAACATAACTGTATGTAACACTAACATGAATAAAAAATGTAGTTGTTCTTTAAACGTGTAGTTGTTATTTAAATGTATAGTTGATATTTAAATATGTAATTGTTATTTTAATATGTAGTTGTTATTTAAACATGTAGTTGGTATTTAAACATGTAGTTGGTTTTAAAATGTGTAGTTTTTATTTACATGTGTAGTTGTCATTTAAATGTGTAGTTGTTTTTTAAATATTTATTTGTTATTTAAATGTGTAGTTGATATTTAAATGTGTAGTTGATATTTAAATGTGTAGTTGATATTTAAATGTGTAGTTGATATTTAAATGTGTAGTTGATATTTAAATATGTAGTTGATATTATAATATGTAATTGTCATTATAATATGTCGTTATTTAATTTATTTGTGCTCTTTGCAGAAATGCAGATGTGAAGCCTATTGAGACAGCTATGGTTGTGATTTGGGGCTATATAAAACAATTGAATTGAATTTATCCACATGAAGCTTCCGTATTTTTTAATGGAAGAGGTAGAAGAAAAACTGGTTTAATCTGTTAATGTAAATAGAAAAATTCTGTGTAGAAACAGGAAAGAACAGCCTACCCTTGGAGAAATATTTCTTATACCTCCTTCACACATTTTTACTCATCTGTAAATATTAATTCCTTCATTCATCTTCTTCAGAAAGTCAGGAGGACATTCATCTTTGGAGTTAATCTCACATCCGTTCATATCAGCGTGACGACAAACCCAGATGAGCCTCAGTAGTTCCTACTTAATGGGGATGCAACCGGTTGATTGCATACACCATGATTAAAATTTCAACATTAGCACAGATGAATAGAACAAAAAATGTGTAGAGAGATAGTTTTGTTGGCAAAACTGCAACTCAGTGATGCAACAGTTGCAGCAGAGCTGGTTTCAAACCGAGGCAGAAAGTGATGTTTTTTTTCTTCTCCCTCTCATGTGTTTGCTCAGTGGGAGTAACCTATATCAACTCTCCACTGTCTGCAACCACACACCACAGGATCATTTATAATTCAGAGTTCACCAAGAGTCCCCAAGTGCCCAACAATACCAAGCCCCTCCTTTCCTGTGCATGCACGGCTGTGTGCGAACATGCAAGCGCATTCTGAAGGAGGACTCACAACTTCTGCTGACACACAAACCGCTTGTTAATTTTTCTCCCTTTCTTGTTTGCTCAAAGTATCTTAACTGGTTTCCGCTTCCATCAAAAACAACCGTTTTTGGTTGGAAACTAATTAAACTAATTGGAAGCAAAACATCGGCAAGAATGCAGCAGCTCTCTGCACATCAGGCTCCTGTTTGGGTGGTGACACGTGCTGGTGACACTGCTAACATCTTCCCACGAGGCGCTGCTGCTACTTTCCCTAACTGAAAAAACAAATGATTTGGAAACAGGACATGTTGTCTAACAGCCTGACAGCCAAGTATTGATCCATGCGTTTTCCTGCAAGCTGCTGATCTTGTGAAACCGAACAACAGACTAAGAATACACATTTCTATTTACAACACACAAAGTCTGATGATCACAACGAGAAAAAGCAGTTGCCTCGAACAAAAACACAAGTCTTCTGAGGAATAATGATAAAAATCTGAGTTTATGTGTCTCACACTTGAATAAAATTACAGTGAAGGAGAAGGAAGAAGACCTTTAGATTGGCTGTTGTTGCTCAACAGCACTTTGGAAAAACGACTTTACTCAAATTGATGACACTGTTACAGATGAGGTAACAGAGACTTCTTAATGCTCTTTTCTGGACCTGAAAAAGTGACGTCCAATAAAAGAAGACAGCCGCACTTTAGGATAAAATTACAAGAATAATTACCACAAAAAATAAAATACTCTATCAGTTAAGGATTAGGTTTAAGATTAGTATTAGGATTTAGAGACCCCCACTTCTCTTGGTCGTCCCTCCTCTAGGTGGGGGTGGCTGGCCCCTGCCGCGCTCTCTCTTCTGGAACTCCTTCTGTTGCCTGGAGATTTGGAGAGGGTCTCCCTTGGGGGCTCCCTTGGCTCGTACCCGGGGCTGGAGTAGGGGGATGCTATGAACTCCTGGGTGGTGGTGGGCAGCTTGTCTGGGGTGGTGGGGCTCTTGAAGGTGGGGGCCTGTGCTTGGCCCCCTGGCGCAGTGGGAGGGCTGCTCTTCAGGCTGGTCTAGAGCTTGCACTCTGTGCTTCCATATCTCACTGCTCTCTGGTTTTGGGGCTCGTATGGCGGTCCTGCGGGACCTGGTCTGGATGCTTGGCCGGACTGCGACTTGGCCATTTGATTGTGGGTGGTAACCGGACGTGAGACACTGATGTTAAGCCCATTGCAAATCTCCTTCCAGACCCGCGAAGTGAATTGAGGTCCCCGGTCCGACACAATGTCTTCAGGTAGGCCGTAGTTACGGAAGTCATGCGTAAGCAGTTGTTCTGCGGTTTCCATAGCGGTGGGCAGTTTGGGTAGAGGAAAAAGACTGACATGATTTGGAGAACCTGTCAACAACAGTGAGGATGACCGTGTAACCCTGTGATCTTGGTAGGTCGGTGATGAAATCCACAGCGAGGTGGGCCATTGAGGGACAGGCAAGGGCTGTTGAAGACCCCCAGGCAGTTGTCAGTAGGGTCTTGGCCATTTAACAGGGGGTGCACCGAGACACAAACTGAGCTACGTCTACCTGTAAGGTAGGCCACCAAAAGGAGTTTTGAGTTAATATTTGTGTGGTGGTCATACCTGGATGTCCGGAGGTGAGGTTGTCGTGCACTAGATGTAATATGCGGTCAGCCGGACAAGATAGTGGAGGTGGATTGGAGTCGTTGCTCTCAGCCAGTTCAGACATGATGTCCCATTGAATGGAGGTCAGGATCAGAAAGTCCGGGATGATGTTTTCTGGGTGACTGGAGTGCTTCTTAGTGATTTCGTGCAAGCGGGACAGGGCGTTCGGCTTTTCCATTTTTAGAACTGGGTTGATAGGTGATCTGAAAGTTGAATCAAGGGAAAAACAAAGACCGTCGAGCTTGGCGGGTGTTTAACCTCTTTGCTGTTAAGGACTGTGAAGGAGTGAGATGCTGAGATGCTCCCTCCAACTAGTGCCTCCACTCAGAGAAGGCATCTTTATAGCGAGCAGTTCACGATCCGCCACATCTTAGTTCTGCTCGGCAACCGACAACGTCCTGGAGAAATAAGCCCATGGCAACAGTTTTGGAGGCAGACCATGTCGCTGTGAAAGCACTGCTCCCACTCCAGAACTGTACGCATCCACCTCGACCACGACTGGGAGAGTGGGATTGGGGTTTTGGAGGATGGGAGTTTGTGAAAACCTCTGTTGAAGGGTCTTGAATGCGCCGACCGCTTCTGGGGTCCAGAACAGATGTTTGGGAGAATCCTTCAGCATGGAAGTGAGCAGAGTCGCCACGGAGCTGAAGCCTCAAATGAAGGGTCTGTAAAAGTTTGCAAATCCCAGGAAGCGTTGAAGGTCTTTTACCGATGAAGGCTGAGGCCACTGCAAGCCCTGCATCCACTTTGCCCTGGTCCATGGCCCCCCCCTGGGCACTGATGACGTACCCCAAAAATGACTCTGAGGTTTTATGGAAGTCACATTTCTTTCACTTCACATAGAGGTTGTTGTCGATGAGGCGCTGGAGAACTCGACAAACGTGAGAGACGTGCTGGTCAATGGAGTCGGACTAGATTAGGATGTTGTCAAGGTACACTATAACGAATTGGTTGAGAATATCACGAAACACGTCATTGATGAAAGCCTAAAAAACAGAGGGGGCGTTACATAGACCAAAAGGAATTACAAGGTACTCGTAATGTCCCGTAGTGGTGGAAAAAGCCTTCCCCTCTGCCTGTAAGGCGGCGTTGGTGAAGCCCCTTCTGAGGAAGAATAACTTAGGATCCAAATATGATGGTTGATAATTATAATAAATTACCCAGTGTGCAAAGCAATACATGTTCACACAAACGTGACATGCTCTCATGTCTTATTTATTCAAACTACTAAAATTACTATTGAAGAATTAAAATAAATCATTTCCTTGTTGGGAAAAAGTTTAAATGAATACTTTCAAATGAGAAACATTTATTTTTCTATCCTAATAACAGCAAATGCAATTTCTGGCAAACAGAAACGTAATGATAATAAATAAAATGCAAATGAGGACAAATATTCTTATATAAATAGAGGCCAGGAATCAATTGAGTTATAAGGTTTTTGTTTTTCTTTGTTTTATTGCATTATTGAAGCAACACAATTATTATAATTATATAGAGTTTTTAAAAGTGTCGGTGGAATTGAGTCATTTTTGTATGTCTTGAAAAGTAAAATAAAGTAAAGAATGATTTAATAATGTAGCAGCTGACTGTTAGAGCAGAACTGCAACGGAGCAGAGGAAGCTGCTCCTCCTGGTAAAACAGGCCGAAAAGCCAAGCTAAAGCTAAAGGTAAAGCTAAGCCAAGCTAAAGCTAAAGCTAAAGCTAAGCCAAGCTAAAGGTAAAGCTAAGCCAAGCTAAAGCTAAAGCTAAGCCAAGCTAAAGCTAAAGCTAAAGCTAAGCCAAGCTAAAGCTAAAGCTTGGATGTTTGGAGTGAGGCCGAGCTGCTGAGCGATTCTTCAAATGACTCAGCCCGAAACGAGGCAAACTCCCCAGTGGTTGGTTAGAGTTATGAGTCCTGAGTGTTCAGTGATCCGGTGAGCTCTGAGTCTTGAATCATGGGCTAGTGGAGGGAAAAGGAGGTTTGAGTCCTGACTCAAACCCGTTCATATAATTCAGCCCAGACTCAGAGCTGCCTCGCAGATCCTCAGGAATGGAGGGGTGAGGAGCTGCAGCGTGTTGTTAGCAGAGTGGTGCTGCTTAGATCAGAGCTAATGAGGGATCTGTTGTGTTGTGAGCTTCGTTCTGAGGGTTTGTATTTCTCATAGTGGAGAGGAAAAAAGAGTTATGTTACAGTGATAAGCTGGATATTTTTCTACAAGTACAGGTAGTTAGTGATGGAAGGAAATGAGTCATATTATATTAATATTATATTCACATTTTTGAAGTGTTTGTTTTAATCCTTTCTCATTTCTTGTTTTTTATTGATGTATTCTTGAACTCCAGTCCTTCCTCACCGGGATCCTCTGTTCTGGAGTTCTACTGGCTCTGCCTGCAGGTGGGCTGTTGCTGTGGCGACCGTTCACATTGGGGCTGCTGGAGTACCTGCAGTGTGTGCCCTGCGCTGGGTGGGCGCTGCAGCGATGCTGGCCGTGGGAGAGTGGGAGAGATTCCAGGTGGATCGTCTGTGCTCCTGTCTTTAGTTGTGGACCTCACCTCTGGCTCGTCTTACACCCCCAGCTGCCCCCCAGTTTCATCTGTATGGAGCTTATTTGTTACTCAAACATGTAGTTGTAGAGTTAGATAAGCTAATTCTTCTTGAACAGTTCCAGCACATCGCCTGTCCGTCCTGGGAGAGGATCCCTCCTTCATTTGGACATCCTTGAGGTTTCTTGTTTTTTTCCCACAAGACAGAGTTTTTAAAGAGTTTCTCCTCACCAAGAAGGAGGGTCTAAGGTCAGTTTAGCCTAATCAGTTTAGTTTCGTTTAGCAACCAGCTATTGTTTATATTTCATGACTGATTTTACATTCTTTGCATTAAATGCTGGCGTGAAGCCCATTGAGACAGATATGATGATAGTATTGCGCTACATAAATAAAACTGAATTGAATTTGAGAAACCAGTTAACAAAACAAAATGCTGAACTGTCAAAGCACACCAGGCTTCTGAGGAGGCGCAATCAGATTCAAAACACGCGGGTGTGGAACAGCAGGATCTTTGTTACACCACCAGATCCACCGGACACCAGAGCGGTCCAAGCTACTGGTTATCAAAGACATGAAAGACTTTGAGAAGTGTGTGGTCACAGACGTCTGAGCATATAAATGAAGGAAAATAAGAGTCTAATATGATTTCAAGAAAATATGAGGCCTAGGATCTTCTGCTGTCTCTTAGGTCAACTTTGACCCTGATTTTCAGCAGAGAGTTCTGACCTGCAGACAACTCGAGCTCAACTTACCTCTTTGTGATATCAGCTTAAGGACAATGGACCTGACAACAAAGTCTGCAAACATTACAAAACGGAGAACCTAAAAATCCTGTTAAAACCAGGACGTCTGTTAATCAGGCTGCAGAAAAAGGAATACCAACCATGGTTAAAGGTTCTAATGATGTCAATCCACCTGGTTTCCTAAAATGTGATTCAAATTAAAAAAAATTCTAATGAAAATAATCTGTGTATATTTTAGATTTTTGATAACTGATGTAGGTGCCAAAACTGTAATTTGACAGATTGACTGTACACTGTTGCGTGGGTGAGCTGGGGATGTGCTCTCTTTGTGGACCGCTAACACTAAATGCTATACATCGATGTCCTAATGCTGCTATGCAAAAATGTGTTGATTTGATGCTTTATTGCTTTGATGTAACTTGTAGATTGACAAATCTTGCTTATAAATGAACTTTGACATCATGTGAGCTACTTCATTCATAGCTGTCATGACAACGCTGCCACCCCAAATGCAGATAAAGCAAAAGAAATATTAGACCACATAAATCACTTTCACACTTACAGTAAGTTGTGCGTCATCTATAGCAAATTCCCCGTTTGTTTGCAGTGGAATATGTTTGGAGGAATCAGACATGCAGCAGCTACACTTCATTTCTTCTTTCAATTATCTTCAAAACCGTTTTGTGTCTTTTGGGGTCACAGGGCTGCCAGAGCCTAACCCGGCCATTCATGGGCGAGGGCAGGGGACACCCCTGGACACGTCGCCAATCTGTTGCAGGGGCCGCAGTTACAATTGACTTATGTTAATGATTTTCTAATGAAAAAAATAATCTGCGTATGTATGATAATTGCATTATATAAGTAACTTTTCTAAAAAAAAGAAGCTGCATATATTTTTTGTTGATGCTTGATTCTTGGTTTATTTTAATTTTTTTTAATAATGAAGAATAATCTGCATCTTTCAGAATTTTTAAAGTTGACCTGCATTTTCTATGGCAAAGTCTGAAATAGTGCTGTGTCTTCTTACAAAATCATGTGATTTATTGTTACTTAAGGATTTTTAATGACCTGAATCTGTGTTGGTGAGGTACAAATATCTGATTAGATGTTATGGACCGGACAATGATAATTCACATAAAGAAAGTGGTAAGGTAGAGCCGGAGTTGGATTATATAAATTCACTTCCTACCGCTTCCTTTCAAGCAATCAATCATTTGATGCCTAGTTATCTTATGTTTGACATGTCTTTATTGATGTAAACCTCTGTTGATTAATTGTATCACACATGAATTATTCTTCTTGCTTCATTGCTTTAAAAAAAGAATTTCTAATCTAATCTAATCTAATCTAATCTAATCTAGATGTTTGTAGACCCTCCACCCCACCCTTCAGCACACACTCACACCAACAATAAGACCATCAGCAGCTTAATGGACCTTCTTCCTGTCGTATTACTCTGACTCTGTAAAACAGAAAAACTAAAATCACTTTTCTAAACCCTAAAAAAATACTAAACCTAAAACATAACATTTTGTCAAACTACCTCCTGATTTCCAACTTCAAATTCCATCCAAAGGTTCTAGAGGGTCCAGGTCCAATTTATGGTTCTGCAATGATCTAACGGAACCATTTGTCATGTCATTCACATGTTCACAGATTCTGTAAAACCACCTTAAGGGATGTCATGGAAATGGAACATACCATTGTCGAGTGCGTGGCAAGTGTATAGTAAAGTATTTGTAAAGCTAATGTAAAAATACTGGTGATGCTGTTGTACAGTGTCCCACAATTCCGAACTGAAACCAAACTGTGCACCAAAACTGAATCGCCGTATCACCACACTCCAGCCATCAGTAAGGCTGTGACAGCCCTAATGACCGCACGCAAATGCTGCATGTGCAGGGTGTAGATGTGATTCATAAGTGCTTTTTAGGACATCAGTAGGATGTCCACACAGACTACACTGCATGTAAGGAGTGTGAACGTTTGAAATGAACAGCACTAACAGACTGGGCATTGCGCAGTTCAGGGGATGGAAAAAAAGAAAAATCCGTCTCATCTACTTCCGCCTTACGTTCCCTAATGCGTTGTTTAAGTGTTCACTACAACCCGCAGCATGCACATAGAAAAATGTGCATTAACATTTAGACATTAAAGCTCCCTTTACCAGGAATCCCTCAGGAACAGTCAAGATCATTCAGATCAGGATCCTCCAGACTCTGCTGAGTTTACCTTCACACCAAAGACAAACTCCATCTCTTTACCTATAAGTGTCTTCATGGAAAATCCTCACACTTTGGGGGAATGAATCCTCTGGTATTTGGTGTTCTTTGGTTCTGGACCTGAGAATAACAATAACTGACTTTTTTAAAATACATCTGTTCAGAACAGAGAACTGGCTAGGAGGAATGCTTTTTACTTTTGATTGATTCTCATCTGCAAGTGAGTGGTTCTTTAAAATGTATCAAATGGCAAGCTCATTACTAAAAATAATATATTTTTGTTAAGATAACGTCCATACCAAATAGAACAACTAAAGTTCCCTGTTTGGAACAAACTAATGACAATGAGAAGCTGTCAGCATCTATGGAAATGCGTCACTAATCAGAAGTGATGCCTTGCAGATTTCCCGAAGCGCCTGGAGCTCCAGCTGAAGAACGAGTCGCTTAAACAGCAAGTGAAGCAAGACTTTAATTAACTCTAATCAACACCATGGACAGCTTGGGGACCCTCACAGCAGCAGCTACACCTAACTAGCTGTTCATTACTAAGTGATTAGTCTCCTCTCTCAGCTCCTCCTACATTCACACACATCAAGTGGACTTCCTAAAGAGCAGAGGTGGAGGATGAAAGGAGCAGTTTGTGTGTCACAGGTGATAGGGAGGAGTAAGTGCGCAAGAACAAGAAGATTTGAACAATTTACACATCATAATACGTGTGACCATCTCCATCATAATGGCTCCATTGCTGCTGTGAGATGACACCGGCTTCATCAACTTATGTGTCAGAACAATTGATGGGAAGCACACGATGTAATAGGTCTTCCTGTCCTGTCTGCACCAGGGTCCGATCTCATGGGAGATTCATTTGGGCGACAGGAGCCGTCGCCTGCAGCCCACAGAGGAAATGGAAAGGCTTCATGTGTGGAAATGAATTCTGCACCACTGGCAGAGATCCACAGGAAAATGAGTGTTTTAATAACCTTTGCTTCATGATTTAGGTTCTTAAGATGCAAAAATAGGTTGTTTTTCTTTTAAAAGGTTTGGGATCCATATCAGGATGGAGGATGACAAGAGAAATACTGAAATGAGTTGGTCATAAATCCAACAATTTGAATGAATCTAGATTACTTAAACTTCTGTCTAAAACACATTGTCAAACTGAACCAAACTAGAGTCTTTCTTATGACTTGAAAGTAGGTTTTCGCTTGAAAGAAATACAAGTACTTGATGTGATGTAAAATTTGATGAGGTGATATTGTTACTACGTAAAGATTGACACAATTTTGGAGGAACAGCAAGTTCAGAAGCACTGAAATATGGAAACGTCTCTGTTTCAGTCTGCTGGTTTCTTGTTTTTACCTCTCAGATTTCCGTCTTTTTGTGAGTTCTTGTGT
Organism: Oryzias woworae; assembly: GCA_016861445.1. Classification (NCBI taxonomy): domain Eukaryota; kingdom Metazoa; phylum Chordata; class Actinopteri; order Beloniformes; family Adrianichthyidae; genus Oryzias; species Oryzias woworae. Next base: position 834,167 of record BOLG01000747.1, read on the forward strand.
TTTCTGCCAAAAATGTATTATTATAAACCCTCCATGTAGTTTAGTGCTCCTGAATAAGAAGCAATTTCACCCTGACAGTTTTCCCGAGATCAAAAACCCAGTGTATTTCTGTGGACTTGAAATAATGAGTGAGCTGAGAAGAAACTTCAAAATGACCTCAGAGGCATGTCTGAGACCCATGTTAGATGATGGCATTAAAAGTAGGATAAATAATTTACTGTGTCTGCTGACTGCATGCCAAAGCTGCTGCAAACATGCACTGTTCTTCGTTCCCACCTTTTCCAGAAAGTTCTTTGGCTGGTTTGATCAAAGGGTCAGAGCAGGAGAGGACATCAGCAACAGTCACAATAATCTGTGCACCTATTGTTCCTCACACAATCACACACAGCTGGTATTTTCTCCGTTAAGCATTTGGGACTAATGCAGACATTGTTATTTTTCTGTCTGTGTCCAAACACAGGGTTATTGTGAGGAAACAATTCATTTACACCTGTTAGTTTATTTATTGATACTCCATGAAATAATCTTTTCATACACTTAAAAGCATGAAATTACCGTTTAGCATACAGAGATTTCATGTTGTTCTGACTAAAAGGAAACTTTTGTTACCAAAAAAGAAGCGTTTGAGGTTATTGTGTTACTTATGAGAGCTAGGTGTAAAACTGACCTGCTTAGACGTTGAACGCATTGTGTTCAGATTGGTACAAACTGTATTTTAATCTGGCATTCATGGTCTTTTGTGAATAGGAAGCACAGGCAACACTTAAACTGGATGAACGAACCAGCACAAGAATGCAGAGTAAAACAGTTTGTAAGAAGTTAAAGTTATATGGTTAAGGTTAAGACTTAAGAGAAGTTGAATTAGGAGAAATGAGGTTCCTCTGTAGTTGGCTTGACTCTGGAGTCCAGGGTGGGGAGACGAAAAAGTTGGTGCTTAGAGACCCATTCCAATGAAAATGGTTTCATTGTTCATGCATCATACTGGCATTTCTGAGGATTTCTTTCTTTAAATTAAAAAAAAAAAGTTTGAAAAAGCTTAAATTTGTGAGAGTAAGTGAAATGGGTGGACCCAAGTCTCCCTGCTCCTGCTCCATTCTGATTCATCCACTTCCAGACAAACAGATCCATGAACGTCTTTGTTTTCCTGGTCTGAGCTGGAATCTGGAACAAAGCTGTACGGCTGGATAGCTTTGATATTGCTCACCCTTTTAGTTGCACTGTAATGTTGAGGGGCTGTAAGCTAGCGGTTAGAGTGTAAACAAAGCTTTCATGAGCTCTCAGTGTGGAGTTCACACCAACAGTCCTGTCCACAACTCAGAGGTGAATTTCTATGAACTCCTGCTGCTCTGCAGAAACTATGTCCTAGAAAACCACACAGGTTTTTAGATTTTGGCAGGATCCTCATGGAAAGACCACTGGGAACGCTTTGGAAACAAATTCAAATATAGTTGGAGTGAGACATTTAAAATGCTTCACACAGATGAAATTTAACTAAAAAAACCTGTAAAGGTTTTGTGATCAGAACAGAGCTGATCCAGGACCACTTCACAGGTGTGTCCTGAATCCAAACGTTCTGTGTTTGGGTCAGCAGGAACATTCACGTTTTTGGTTTGAGACGCTTCGTGCCAAATAACTGTTGATGGACAAACATCATCATCTAATCAATGATGTTTCTTCTTTGCTTCTTTTTTAACATTTCATTTTGATTTCTGAAAATTACTTTTGTTTTTTAACATTTTTGGAATTGTTTTGGTTTGTGGAATTCAGTTTTGATTTCTGAAACTTCTTTTATATCATTTTTTTGTTTATTTAATGTCATTGTGATCTTTATAATGTTTTGAATTGATTTGTTTATGTGATTTAACCTTCAGGGCCACCATAGTTAACCCTTTAACACCAATAATGTCACAGTGACGCTTAAATAACTGGCCTTTTGACCTGCCGTAAATCATTCACACGGTCACTGTAAATCAACTGATTCTGGCATGGAGAAAACTGGCTTTTCTTTTTGGCTTTATATCAATATACAACATATTACTAACGTGGCGTGCTGCGACGTAAAGCTGCTTTTCTCCGCAACAGCATCCACTAAAAATGATGAGTTACACAAATACTTCACACCTGCACAGAGCAGCATATCAGAGCAAAGGTTGTTTACTCTGCTTCAGAATCTGCTGGATTGACGTTAATTGCGTTAACAGTTGGACTTTTACGTTAGACAAAAGAATGTAAACACTGGAGCTAAAGGATTTTAACAGATTTTTTTCATTCCCTCAAACTGTCGCAGCGTCGAGTGTGTGTGCACAGAGTGCGTGCGCACGGACCCAAACTGAACGATACAGATATGCATACAAAAAAAAACCCATTAGATCTTATTTGAGGTGTGGTACATCTGCACACATACAGGAGTGAGACTTTCAGAGACTTTCAGGGTCGCAGAGATCATGGTTTTCCCCTCAGAAAGGCTGGGCTCTCATGGATTTTCTTTAGAAGCACCAGTGAAAAGTCTAGTCGCATCGGTGCCCCCAGCCTTTCTGCCCACAGAGTAGTAAGAAAAAAGCCAAACTCCTGCTGGGTTAACCAGCCTGGCCTGGGGAATGGTCTAATGAAGCAGCTCGCCATCTTCCTTTCAACGTCTTTGAGAGGCAGATCCCTTCATGGAAAGCAAGTTCACTAGCCTATGTAAAAGCTTGGAGCAGACCACCTCTTAATATAAGAATCCACAGTGAGAAAAACAGGACCTTAGCAGCCCTTGTCTGGGCGCCAGTTACAGGGACAATCTAAGCGAGGTTACCATAAATCACAGTGACAGCCCCCTGGCAGAGGGACGCTGTGCGTTGTGAACATACTTAATCTCACAAGACCATGTCAGCATTTGTGGCATCGCACTCAGGGCCCAGCCCAGAGCTGCGGTAGAGATGCTGAACTGAGGGGACGGCCACCTCTGTCTCTTGCTCGGGAAACAGGGGGGGTTGGTACCCCAGGGAGCACTCAAAGGGGGACATGCCGGAAGCAGAGGAGGTGAGGGAGTTGTGCGCATACGTGCAGCCTGAGGACATGCTTGACGACCAACCTGGCAGTCTCTGCAGCAGAAGGGAGTTTAGACATATGTGACCATGGGCAACCCGGGATTGTGACGGAGGAGCTCCGTCCCCCTGTCTGAGCGGAGCGCAGGGAGCACATCCACATTCACGCACACCTACATGCAAGCGCGCACACTCATTCCATAGACAAATTCTGCCGTTTTTAAACCCTGATTCTCTACTCATTTTACTCCTTTCTTGCCGTTTTGACCTCGGGTGCACACTTGGTCATCACTTGTTCTCCGCATACACGCAAACTTACTCACCGCAGCCCTGCAGCACGGCGTCTTAGCCACGCCCCCTCCTTCACTGACAGCCAAACCGAGGGGTTTGTTTTTCCTGTTTATATAATTTTGATGTGAGTTTCGAGCCAGCTGTTTCTAATTTAAATAGTTTTTGTTTCTTTACTTTTCATGCCAAACTTTGAGGGTATTAAGTGTTGAAAGTGTTATTGAAATAAATGTATTTAATTGTGAAAGCAAAGGAAAAGCCTAGGTGAAAGGTAGTCGTTAAACTAAATATTTCTGAAACTGAATGATGTGCCTAATTAGGTGGGAGTGGCTATAAGAGGTATATAAGAGGATGCCTCACAAGTGGAGTGGGTGAGTCAGTGAGCAGCTGAGCTGGTGAGACAGGCAGAAGAAGCGCTTGTCTGATGCCAAAAACTAGACTGTCGATTGTCCCCTACTGGTTGTTTTTGTGTTTGCCATTTCGTCCTCATCCGTGCTTGCTGTTTTGTAAACCCCAAAGACTACATTAAAGGAAAAACCTTAATGGAACCTCCTGGCTTGCCATCTTTCTGATTACTACATTCTGGACTACCTACACGAACCCGCGACAGGGATGGACAGAGGGTGTAACAGTCCAGCGGGCGGGTGAGTACTGACCTTGTTTTGTGCACAAACCAGACAGCCTGAAACATAGTCCTTGACGTCTTTGACCAGACTGGGCCACCAGAACCGTCGACGCAGGAAAGAGCTGGTCCTGCGGATTCCTGGGTGGCATGTCAATCGCGTTGCAAGAGCCCACTGGAGAACCTGGGATCTGAGCGAACTGGGGACAAAAAGTCTGTTAGGGGGACCCCCTCCTGGGTCCGGCTCCTGTGCCTGGGCAGCCCTAACGACCCTCTCCAGCTGCCAGGAGAGGGCGCCACAAAGTTGAAAAAACAGAGACCACCGTGCCTGCCTGGAGTTCAGTCGTTTAGCAGTTCGTAAATATGACAGATTCTTATGATCTGTCCAGACCAGGAACAGTGTTGCTGACCCCTCCAACCAGTGCCTCCACTCATCAAGCACCACTAATTACGCTCCGCCGGAGTAAGCCGGCGGGAGAAGAAAGCACAAGGGCGCAACTTACCCTCTGCAACCCCTCGCTGAGACAATACTGCACCCACCCCTGTATCTGAGGCATCCACCTCAACTATAAACTGCCTGGAAGGGTCAGGTTGGGCCAAGATAGGAGCAGAGGTGAAAAGACACTTAAGTCTGTTGAAAGCGGCCTCAGCCGCCGCCGTCCAGTGAAACAGCGAAGAGGTAGAGGTGAGAACCGTGAGGGGTGCGGCCACCGAGCTGTAACCACGGATGAAGCAACGGAGGAAGTTGGCAAACCCCAGAAACCATTGCAGTTGCTTTCGGTTAGCCACTCCACCACCGCTTTCACCTTAGCCAGATCGGGTCTCACCTCCCCCTCTGCAACAAAAAACCCCAAAAACGAAACAGACGAAGAGTTAAACTCACTCCTCCGCCTTCACATACAGCTTATTCTCTCAGCAGTCCCCGGAGTCCCCGGAAAACCTCTCCGGGCGGGCCAGCTGCGCAGCAGGGGCGACAGGAACTCCATCCGAGATCCCCTGGACCGCCGTGGGAGGCGATGGACGTGGCGAACGGAAAGGCGGTGGATGTTGGACCCGCTCCGCCAGCTGTTCAAACTGCTCACCCAACGCGGCAAGTTGTCGCTCGTGACGACTTGACATCTCCAGCAACCCTTGGCGAAAACAAGACATCTGCTCCTCTTGCTGGTGGAGTAGTGCCCGTAACGTCTCCGCGTCTGCTGTGTCCATGTTACTCAGGTCGGGTGGTAATGTCAGGGTTGAAGTGAGGACACAAATGCAGACGGCAATAGTAACTGCAAAGTCTATCTTTTATTTGAATAAGGTTCTCGAAAACTGAACACAATCTCATGACGAAAACAAACCACCCGACAACCAGTATAGGGGAGACGAGGACTTATAACCAGGAGGAGAGGATCAGGTAAGTACAAACAGGTGTGTTAATTAAGGAGGGAGAGAACACACACTAGGAGGGAAGTATCAAGAGACCCGAGAGAGCAGTCAAGTGAAACAAAGGAAGTGAACACCAACAACAAAATAAAACAGGAAGTGAACACCAAAACAAAGCCAATGTCCCGGTTCAAAACCCACATTAATTCCCCCAGATGTCAGTTTTACTTTTTTATTTTATCTCAGAAAAAAAACATTGTCATATTGATAACTATAATCAAAAGCAGCGGCCTACAGTCCTAAACATTCATCAAATTTAAAAGATATGATTGCAAAGTTTATATTTCCCTTTTTAAAACATGTTGAAAGCATTTAAAAACTAATTATTCTTTGAAGTGAGGGTGAGGCTATGATAAGTCCCTCATGCAATAGTGGGAAATGTCGATGTACAAGTCATCCATGTTTCTCAAGTATCGTTATCTTTTTGTCTGGTCCAATCACCAACTTAAACGTCACCGTGCCAACTTACAGCCATTCAAATAGTGTGACGTCATCATTAGTCGCAGGACCCCGAGTCGTTTTGACAGGCCGAGTAGATCTGGTACCTACACCGGCCACTATTAGGGTCACACTAATAGTGTGACACTGCTGTCACTTGGTTCTGGTATTGCACTGATGCATGATGTCTCTTTTCATTGTTATGCAGATATATCTCACAAAATATGTTTACAGAGTGCATTGATGATGTAAAGTGATTGAGCCCGAATTTCCTGTTTTTGAACAAGTCAAAAACGGAGAGAATTAATTTAGGCGACACCTCTACAGCTGAGTCTACGGCTGTTAGAAATCTGGAAGTTGTCTTTGACAGCTGTTTTTAATTTGACAAACAGGTTGACAGTGTTACACCCCACCTTGGAAAGGAGGGAGAAATAGGCAACATTAAGAAACAATGAATAACTGGGCAGGGTAAATTGGCCTCACAGCTGTTTGAATGACAGGTGGCAGGTTTTAACATAAAAATAAAAGAAACCGGAAAAAATAAAAATAAAAACCTGATGTAAGGCTGACTTAAGTTTTGAAATGAATCCCAAATCAATCTCAGGCCTTGTAAGAGACTTACAACAGAAATGCAGACATGCAGTCACCAAAACTCAACAACTGCTTAGACAGCAACCAAGACCACAAGATGCTAATTCCAACAAAAGGGAAAAACTAGAATGAAACAAAGGAGGAGCAAACCAGAGGTTTTCACAGGCCTGGCCTGGCAGTCAACAGGGGCAGGACAAGAATCTAATTCCTCTCAGGAATTCAGGAATTCGTCACTGGAGCAGAGGTTCCTGGGAGCTTTTGAGCTTCCCTCCCTGCCTGGTGATTGGTGGAGGGTTGTTGCCTCAATCAGCTTCGCAGGAGGGGCAGGGTCAGCAGCAGTGGAGGAGCTGGACCTCTGCAAGAGCTGAAACTCAAACAAATCCACAGAGACACATATACATCACGCTAACACAGAAACAAGACCAGGGGTCGTAACAATGACCTTAAATCACTTGCATCTTTTAGCTAAAGCTAAACCTTTCCCTGAGTCGCAGTGTTCTAGAAACAGCCATCCACACCATGATCACCTTTCGAATAGATTACTTTCAATGTACTTCGGTGTCACCCAGTGATCACTGAAGCGTGTCCAGTTGGTTCAAAATGCAGCAGCACGACTGTTAGCTGGAGTTAACAAGCACTCATCACTCCCGTACTCAGAGCACTGGACCGACTTCCTGTTCATTTTAGAATTCAGTCTTAACTTTTACACTGGGGTGGCCGTGGTTTTTCCATTGCCAGCACTCAGTTATGGAATAACATTCCTGCAGAACTGCGCATGATTTCAGCCGTTGACTTTCCGCGCAGTGTGGAGATACTCCAAATATTTGTGTTCAATGAAAAACCAAGAAAGGTTGTTGGTCCCCATCAAGCCAATGTGTCTGCTGCTGACAGTCTATGGACAGTCTTTTAAAGGTTGAAGACCTTGGACTCCAGGCCTCAAGGGTCAGCAACCTGTTGGTTATTCAAAAATCAGACCCTACTTGCTGCTGATTGCCTAAATCAGGTGTGTTTTGGCAATGAGACGCTACAATGGCAAGTTAGTTGGAAAACATTTAAAATACTGATCGTAGAGGCCTGCAGTTTGACCCATGTGCCTTAAGGGATCAGCTACAGTTGTCCAGGAAACACATTTCTTGGAAGAAGTCTGACCATGGAGTGGCGCGGTCACACAAACATAACCCACATAGAATCTCCTGTATAAGTTAGCAAACCTCAACATTTGTTGTAATTTCTTGCAGTTTGCTGGAGTGAGCCGCAACAGGATAGCCTTCATCTAAATATTTAGACATGGCCAGTGAGTAATATCAGGGCTATCCAGCCGTACAGTTTTGAACCAGATATTAATGGATGTATTTGTCTTCAAGTGAAGGATTTAGAATTGTAGTGAAGCAGGGAAACTTTGGCAATGACAGTTGCTGCATCACAAACTTGAGCTTTTTCAAACTGTGGGTTTTCATCTTCTCCTGATCACAATGGAGCCTGACTGTTACAACCCCAACATGGTCCAGGTCTACGGGTAGACAGAGAGGGGTCGCAAGATAAAGAAAGATGGACAAGAACTAAAATGAACACAATTTATTAAATGAAAAAGACACTGTGTCCTGAAAAACATAAAGGGAAAATAATTAGAGTGCTGGTTTAAAACAAAATGACAAACCAAAGGGAACTGAGACCTTGGCCAAACATATCAAAAGGTCAGGGAGACAGCTGACCGTCGGAGTCAGCAGCTCCCTGCTAAGGGCTGCCTAATCAAAACTACCTATAAAGAAACAGAAACAAAGCCCCCAAACTAAGACCACCAAGGTCCCAAACCCAGATATCATAACCCAACAGTATAAGACTGCTGAGGAAAAAAAGAGACGAGACCAGACCAGACCAGACCAGACCAGACCAGACCAGACCAGACCAGACCAGACCAGACCAGACCAGACCAGAGGCTCTCAGCCTCCTGCTCTGCTCTCTGCCCCCTTTGGTATGGCCTCCTCTGTCTTAAATACCTGGCAGGTGCTGATCAAGACAATTGGCTTCACCTGCCAGGTGAGCAGAATGACAGAGGATGGAAGGTAGCAGCAGGAGGACGTAACACTTTTAGAATTTAAGAAAAATGTAGGAGCTGTCAGGAGCTCAGTCAATTCTGGAACTGTCAGGATGACATCTGTTCAATAAACCCAGTGGTGAGATGTCCTAAATATTCCACATCAGCTGTCAGCTCGATCAGAACAACATGGAAGAGTTTGGGAACAACAGCATCTCAGCTACCAAGTGGTAGATCATGTAAACTGATGGAGAGGGGTCAGCGGATGCTGACGTTCATTGGGAACAGAGGCCACAGACTTTCTGCAGTCAATGCTACAGAGCTCCAAACTTCATGTGACCTTCAGATTAGCACAAGTACAGAACACAGAGAGCTTCATGGAATGAATTTCCATGACCGAGCAGCTGCATCCAAGACACACCAAGATCACCAAGCGCAAAGCGTGGGATGCAGTGGTGTAAAGCACAACGCCACTGGACTGTAGAGCAGTGGAGACACCTTCTCTGGAGTCATGGATCACACTTTTCCATCTGGAAACCTGATGGACCAGTTTAGGTTTGGAGGTTGCAGGAGAACGCTACATTTCAGACTGTATTGTGCCGAGTGTGAAGTTTGGTGGAGGAGGAATGGTGGTGTGGGTTTGTTTTTCAGGACTTGGGCGTGATCCCCTAGTTCTAGTGAAAGGAACTCTGAATGCTTAAGGATACCAGAACATTCTGGACAATTCCATGCTCCCAACCTTGTGGGAACAGTTTGGAGCGGCTCCTTCCTCTTCCAACATGACTGTTCACCAGAGCACAAAGCAAAGTCCATATAGACATGGAGGACACAGTCTGGTGTGGATGAACTGGACTGTTGTGCACAGAGTCCTGACCTGAACCCCTATAGAACACCTTTGGAATGAATGAGAGCAGAGACTGAGAGTCAGACCTTCTCCACCAACATCAGTGTGTGACCTCACCAATGCACCAGTGGAAGAATGGTCAAACGTTCCTAGAAACACTCCTCAACCTTACAGACAGAAGAGTTGAAGCTGTAAGAGCTGCAGAAGGTGGACCCACATCGTATTGAAATGTATGGGTTAGGAATGGGATGAAACTTCAGTTCATATGTGAGTCAAGACAGGAGAGCAAACACAATTAGTGATATAGTTTATTTTACACAAATAAATAAAGTTCCACTCCGGTCATCTTCTGATTTTTAGTAAAATTGTTGTTGTTTAGTAAAATTGTTGTAAAAGTGCTGTTTTTAACTAAAAAAAAGGGTTGTTTTCTACGACATGGTTTCTGTAGAACAGCAAGATTACATCTGAAATGTTCCTCGAAGTTGTGGGAGGGACTGTTGCTGCAGATGTAAGCCTGTCCTCTTTTCCCGTCATCCCTCTATTTAACTTCTCTTTCGCTAGCTTACAGCCCTCCCAACACAACAAAAACAGCGGGCAACATCACAGCTATCCAGCCGTCCAGCTCTGATTCAGATTGCAGCTCAGACGAGGAGAACAAAGACATTCATGGATCTGTTTGTCTGCAGTGGATGCATCAGAATGGAGCAGAGAAGGGAGCTCATGACCCGCCGTTGTAGTTTCTACATCACTGTATTTTATTGACTCCTCCTGATTCACAGAATTTGAAAAAAGACATACTCACAAATGCAACTTTAATCTTAATTTTCTTTATATATGTCCTCCATCATGAGAAAAAGGCTGCAAAGAACATGTTAAAACCACCAAAAACACAATTTTAATCAGAGTAGGTCTTTAAGAATCAAATTTATTGAGAAGAATTGAAGTCATCACCTAAATGTGTCTGCTGAAATGAATAACTTCATTCAAATTTATATTCTGCCTCTGATGAAATGGACATGAGTTTGATTTGTCATTGTAGAAACAGCTCCATTCAGACAGACTGTTCCCCTCATTCAGAAAACAATCACCTCACAATCAGTCATCAACAGCTTGTAACTCTTCGTGACTGATCTGCTGGTTGCTGGGTCTAATCTTGTGCCTCTGGAGAGTGAAACTGGGGTGTGAGACGGTGGGTGGATCGTGCAGATGTCTCACTTCAAGCTCAGTCACAAAAATAAAGATTTTCATTTGTGCTTCCGCCTACTTGTAAAGCTCGTTGCCCGCGTGGGTGTGCACAAACACTCACACCTACATAAGCATGACCCCCACCATCACTGCACGCACACATCCATTCAAGTTCATCAACAAGCAAAAAAAGACGCACTTTAGAACCAAACCTGCACTTTCTAAACCCAACTTTTGACCAACCTCCAGCTTTAGGGCCACGCTGCCTCCCAACAGCAGGTGAGCTATAAACAGTTAGCTCCTCATGTGGAACCACGTGACAAACAAACAGATAAGAAACGAAAAGTGAGCTGATTTGATTGCTGTAACAAACAAGCTGGCGTTACATTAGCAAACAGTCAGTGGCATACACAGGATGCACATGGAGGCGCACACATAAACACACACTGAGACGGAGCTGAGGGGGGAGTATAAAAGAGGCATCCTTCCCGCTCTTCTCTGAGAAGTGCTCTCCTCACTCTCATACTCTGCTCACACGCTCAACTTCTCTCCTCAAGGTAAGGAAGCCTCTTTTTCCAGATAGACTGATGCATGACAAACTGACTTTCCTAAAGGATTTATGCCGTCTTGACTTTATGTTTGTGAGTAATTTGACTCTTTTTGTTATTTCTAACAAAACTGGAGATGATATCATCTTCTTTATTGAAAAAAAAAGAGAAAAGCAAAACGGACTAGAAATATGTTCTCCTCACCTTGACGACCAGGTCCGTTTGACCTGCTGAATGACCCTCAGGATGAGCAGCTTCTCACATGACTGAAGCTGAAGTTCTGGATGGCACTGATGGAGCAGGTTGCCCAGAATGGAGGAGATCATCTGAAACGCTCCATCTTCTGTGTGTGTTTCAGATGACCGCTGGGCTGGGAGTGTGCGTCATGCTGGCAGTTCTGTGCACAAGCTGCTTGGGGCTTCCCTTCTCTGCACCCTCAGATGAGGGCCAACACTCCATATCAGTTTCTTCTGAAGGTGCGATTCTCAGGCAGAACAAACAGCTTTCACCAAGTCACGTTTTCACACCTGACATTTGCTGGTTTGTGTTTTAAGTTGCTCTTCCTGCGGCCAACACCCAAAGTTTGGACGGCGCCCACGTTCGACACAGCCGTTCCACCGCGCAGCTGAAAGAGCTTCCTGGGGCTGAGGAGGATGGAGATTCACGGGCAAACCTCAGTGAGCTGCTGGCAAGACTTATCTCCACCAGGAAAGGTGTGTGTGTCAGCAAGGTGTTCGTCTTTGTTGTGCAACTGCAGAGAATGATGAAACTGTAAAGATTCTCGAGGCGAGTGCTTTTTCCTGCCACTCCTCCTCCTCAGTCATAGCCAGTTACTGGAATTAGTGCAAAGCGGCTTTATAAAACGAGTTAGTGGCGCTGAAATGCTTTTGTGGTTTGAGAAAGCGTTCACTAGTGTGCGCATCTTTCCGGTTCATCTCCTCTTGGGATCTTTTTTTCTCTTATCCTAAATCTTTCAACTAGGATCATTTCTTTATTTAGACTTCATTCCAAAGCTTTCCCTCAGAATTTTATATTAAACCAGAAACCAAAACTTCTGACATGAAAGTACACTTTTTTTTTTAGCTCAAAATGAAACATTTATAGAGTTTTTTTTCTCACTAACTGGCTGATCAGCTGACCAGACTCCGCTGGTCATTAGAACAGCAGAGGCTCCACACAAACTCTGAAGTTTTTCTGCTCACACAAAGTACAAAGTCAAAGGGCACGCTGGAATGAAGAATTCTCACTGAGGGACCGGGTGCCTGGGTGTGCTTCTGTGGGCGTCTGTGTTGCGTTCACGCTGTTTGTTCACTTGCAAGTTTTGGTGTGGGAGGTGTCGTTGTCGAGCCTTCTGCAGCCAATCCTCTCAGCGTGCCACAGAGTCGTACTGGTGTGTGCACGCGTGTGCACGGGATGCGGGGGAGGATGCTGGTGGAGGGAAAATGTGTTTCTGTGAGCGTGCAGGAGCTCTGCTTCCCTTGGAATAATAAAAAAAGGACCAGGAGAAAAGAAGAGATGAGAGGTGGAGATGTGAGGAAGGAAGAGGGATGGGGGGGCATGCAATTCATGCACGTGATTGCAGGGGTTAATGTGTCAAAGATACAGCTGCTGCGGCTGCATCCTCTGTCTGCAGGTCAAGGGTGGATTTGTGCGCGTTTGTGTGCATGTGTGTGTGACTGTGTCAGAGGAGGACATTTAATTAAACAAAAGCAAAAGCAGAACCGAGCAAAACCATCATCTTCACAGAAATCTGGAAGCATTTTCTGAAAGGCAGCAGACCTGGGAAACATGTTACTGATAAAAGTTTAAAGTCTTGAAGTTACTTGCTGATAAATGTTGAAACTTATGAACTCAAAAAAACCATCTTTCGCTCTCCCCTCCAAACCTGAAGACTGATGAAGCTCATGTGTGGCCTTCTTTTCTTGCCCCCCACCCATGCTGGCCGTGTCCCCTCCCAGATTCAGTGCGTAGAAACTCCTCAGCAAACAACAGAGGAGGCGTCCTGCGGGCCAACCACCGGATAGCAGACAGGGACTACTTGGGCTGGATGGATTTTGGCCGCCGCAGCGCCGAAGAGTACGAGTACTCCTCATAAAGGGACGTTGCTGCTCCTGTCCCCTCCCTCCATGCAGGCGCATGAGAAAAAGCAGAAAAAACCTGCTTGCTGGCTCCTCTCTGTCTATGATGTATTTGTTGTAAATTTGTTTGTAAAACTGTAATAAGGCAATATTCTTACTGTATGCCAAATTTTGCAGAAAGCTCCCTTTTGTTTGTTTTTTGGGGGGCGGCGGGGGTGAGGTTGTTTCTCTTGATTCTTAATCATTTGGGATAAAGAAGGTTTATGTGTAGTGAGATTACATGAACTGAATAAAACAGAAAAAGCTGCTCCACTGCTTTTACACGTGTTTTTATTTGTTTAAATGAGTTTAAAACGCGCTCACCGAAGCCTCCAGTCCCCGCACAAGCTCCTAAATAACAAGATGGGAGTGGACTCATAACTTTGTACATTCCTCCATTCAATTTTTTATTCATCAGTACTCTAAGCGTGTTCTTTTTTACTGGATTTCCCCCAAAACACTGCTCGCTGTGGCAGCATGCTGCATTTACACTCAAACATACAAAAGAGCTCAAAGTTTTTGTCAGGACATGATAAGATTTAAAAAGCAACAAAAGCACCACAAATACAGCGTGTAGCTCTTTTTCATGACTCTCTAATGCATGTATGAATGTGAAGAACAGGACCAAAACCCCTCAAACGTCTCGTTTAACCCTACATGCATCTGTTTGCAGTCTTTCACTTTGCTTTGAAGCTGTTTAGTTTGACTTGTGTTCAAAATAAATGCTTCTCTATCTTTTTGGTGTGAACATTTTTGTTTCTCTTACATTTCACTAGCGGTTTATATCAAACAAATACACTCCAAAAATAACCTGCATGTTGAACGAAGGACCAAAGTGACACAGAAACAAACAGAGAACATCAGAAAAGCCTGATGCAAACCCCCTCCCTCAAAGAGAGAGCTCTCAGAACGTCCCAAGCTGCTGTTGGTGGGAGGAGGACTGGAACAAAAGCCAAACGGAAAACTGCCACATGGAACAGAGTCCAATCATGCGAAAGGAAGCAGGTCAGGTGGCCTCTGCTGCACGGTTTTCATCTGTTGACATACATTCTCTCCAGAAACCAGTGTGGACACCAAATTTAGCAGCGAAGTTAGAATTGGTGTGTGTGGGGGTGGGGGGTGGCAAAGAGAGTCTGACTAGCTGCAGACGTTTGAAGGTGTTTTAGTTTCCGTCTTTTCTCCTCCATGGTTTACCTTTCCAAACAAAAAGCTTAGCCTTGAAGGACCTTCTGATACAGAAAGCTGCCTTTACCACCTGAGCTTTCGCTCCAAGGTTTACATTCTTTTTACCACAGTAACTCTTTAACCTTTTACATCTTTCACTACATTCCAGCGGATTCTGAAGCCGAGAAAAGCAGCTTTGTGCCATTATATCAGAATCATTGGCACCAAACTGTTTTTCTTTTCTTAGCATCAGAATCTGTTGGAATTATTATAATTGTTTAAACCAGGGGTCCACAACCCGAAGGCGGCAGAGCCACCTTTGGCTCTTTGGCCCTCCATTGTGGCTTTCTGCTTAAAGAAAAAACAAAAGGTTTTTAATTTGAAAAAGTAACCTGATTTTCGGATATAAGGCACACCAAACAAAATAGTCAGATAAGTCAAACTTTATTCAACTCGTTCAAAAACAGATTAAACTCTTGACTACAGTACCTGCATCGTGATGCGACTTTGTAGTTTCCCAAAGTCTGGCTAAAACATTTAGGCAGAGCACCATGACATTAGGAACCACAACCAGAATTGACACATATGATGCAAAATATTATAAAGTGTCTGTTTAAAAAATAAAACATAAAAATAGCTGCATATACATGTGCAAAAAAGAATTGAACTGTATACAAGGTCCCCAAAAAGTGTAACCAATCATAACAAACGTTTACATCGGCCACACGTTCCATCGGAATAAGTCATTTTGACATTTGGAGAACTATCTAAAATCCCGGACACGGCCACACAAGAACAAGCAGCGGAGTTCTCTTGTAAGCAAACATGTTTGCGGTTCACATGGAGCGAGATGATCTTCTGAGCTTCTTTTATTTAATTATTATGAAGTGACTATTTGCACGTAATTGTCTAAAAACATGTGGCTAGTGTTACAGTTAGGGTTAGGTTAACGCATGCGACCAACAACAACATTAATTCTTGGACGCTTTTAAAATAGGTGCAAAAACCATCAGCCTTCATGTTTTTCTGAACACAATTGTACGTTCACAAGCTGCACAGTGTGTAGTCTTTAGTATACTGTATGCAGAAAAGGAAGGATAGCAGGATGATCAGTCCTTCATTCAAAGCCCTATAAATGTAAGTCCCTCCTACTCCACCAAAGACAAGGAGCCACTGAAGGAATCTGAGGAGTGAAGGCTGATGGGAGAGGATAGTTCTGTTGGAGTTCACCCATCAAGAGTGGGAGCAGTCTGGCTGTCTGTTTGGATGACTTCACATGATTGTAGCACAGAGCAGCATGTCTGCATTAAAACGCACACACTGACCTGACGTCACTCCTCTGCTCGGACGTACGGTTCTCCGGAGTCCTCGCCTGTGCGGAGCAGACGCAAACCATAACAAAGCAGCCCTCCACCGGCCGCTGGTCCGGCCAGCACTCTGAAGCTTCATACACCGTCTACGCATGACCCACAACCAGAATTACTCTTTACATGCACCACAATCAGATCAACAATCACCATAACCCCCCCATGTTGCTCAGAAGGAAACTTTGATCTGAATGAGTCGGATCGAGTCAGAGTATTCCGAATGTTTACATTTTTATTCTGATCAGGCTGTTAGTCAAGTTACTTGTGTCCACGTACACACAGCTATTGAACCAGCTCTGTTCATTTAGTTTAATAATAATAATTTATGACAGAGATGCAGCACCCCCCCAGAGCATCTTCTGAATAAAAACAAGAACAGTCAAAAACACAACAAACTGTGACGCTAAACCTTTGGAAAATGTTTAACATAAACTTAAAACATCACAATGAATTATTTAGCCACAAAGAAAGCAACCTAATAGAGCGCATGTTTATGCAGAGCTAAATCCTACAGTTCTCATCCTGCTGTTGGCTACCGGTTCCATTTGGTAAAAAGATATTTTTGATGCTGAGAAATCAGGCCAGTCTGCAGCCACACAAAGGAAAGTGGGTGGATGTATCACTGAGAGAGCAGGCTGAGCAACGGTCAAAAATATCTTCAAACGACAGCAAAGATCTTCATGAGCTTTAACATCTGCGGTCTCGGAAAGCTCACATCCACTGAATTATTAAAGTGGGCTCAGAAATAAATGTTAGCGTGTTTGTAGCTCCAGTTGGAGTTGAATGTACGTTGAAGTCAACAGAACAAATACATTCAACGTTTCTTAAAACAGAAACTTACTGAACAAAGACTTTATTTCGATATAAGATGATTCAGACGTGGCCCAGCAGCCTCCCATAGCCCTTCGTCACACATTCCTTTAGCTGATAATTGGCTGACAGCTTCTTTTAATTGACATCTGTCCGTGGAAAACAGAAGCAGTCCCCATGAATCCTAATGAATGGTTGTGGCGCTGCAGCGTGACTGCAGTAAGTGAATGACGTGTCTGTAAGTGAGAGGTGGGGAGAGGGATCAATGGACAAAGCAGCCTGAATTATTCAGGCGGGCCATTCGCAGCAGCCCTGGGGAGGTTTCGCGTTTGCCATGTTTTTGTGTGTGTTGGACATTAAAGGGACTGGCACGGACTGAGGACACACTTGAAACAGAAATTTAAAGAGACTGGAGATTAATAGCCATCCATGGGAATCGATCAAAACTCTCAAGGAGAAAAGACTTCAGAAGCTTAAAGGTTCAGTTCAGTTGAAGAGTGAATTCTTGGCATGGCGCAAACATAAACAAGTAAAGGTCAAAATGATAAATATGTGAAAATACTTCTATATCTTTTAAATCCCTCGTGTGTAAGAGTTCTGTGTCCAAATGGGAAAAGACAGAGTCATGAAAGACAGCAGAGAGGCTATAATAAAGATCCAGCAATAGAGACAGCAGATGGCTCTTCTTAATCTGGCTCCACATTTTAACTCTGCAATGTTACGCTTTGGATGTCTGTTGACTCTGTTTAAGAAAACTGCAAATGATGTGGCTGAGAATGATGCTTTTTAGGTTTTGAGCTGTAAGTTGAGAAAACAAAAGTGTCATGTCCCGAAAGTTTTAATCCATTTGGGTTTCCTCTCCAACAAAAATAAGTTGGACCAGTGGCTGCAGGTTGTGAAGGACATGGATTCCATGGAAAAATGAAGTTCTTCTTTTCAAATTAACGCACATCTTCTTTTAAAACACTAGAACATGGTTTTCTGTTAACTCTTTAACATTAGAGTCCTAAATAAAACACGCTCTTTGACATTACGTAACTCTGCAATCATTTATCAATGTGATTCGGCTGATTCTGGCATGCTTTCCATATGTTAATTATGTGAACAGCGTAAACGATTGGACAGTTAAGCTCGTCAAAAGTGTTCTGTTAAAAAGTTACACTGCTCTACAAGATCTAAGATGGTTGTATTGAGGTAATGCCCCATCCATCCATCCATCCATCCATCCATCCATCCATCCTTCCATAAATTCCTCAGAACTTGCTGAATCAGCAATTCAAAAGTGATGGCTGATTTTGATTATTTAATTTTCAATAAATTTGTATTTATTGTTACTTTTGTAAGTTTCAAGTGATTTCAGTGAGAATTGTGGGTTTTTCCTTCTTTAACTGAGGGGTACCAACAATTTTGTCCACGTGTGTATCTGTTGTTGAAAGACCCCCTCAAACAAAAGAAAATGTATTTTTGGTGTTTTTCTTTATGTTCTTGAAGCATTTTTTGGTGATAGAGGACATATAGAAAGAAAATTAGGTTGAAAAATGTTGTTTCTGAGTGTGTCTTTGTTAAAATCATAAGGAATTAGGAGCAGACAAAAAATGTCCTTGGAAAAAGCTTGTAGTTGTAAAGTAAAAACAACTACTGGTGGGCGACAAGCTGCTCCGCCCAATTCTGATTCATCCACTTGCAGACAAATGGATCCATGTATAAATTTGTTTTCCTCGTCTGAACTGGAATCTGGACAAAAACTGAACAACTGGATCCAATAGATCCAATATTGCTCACTATTTTTACTGCGTCGCTAATGTTAACCCGTGCTTGTGAGGGGCTGTAAGCTAGTGGGAGAGAGTGCAAACAAAGGGATGATGGG
The DNA here is from genome assembly GCA_016861445.1 of Oryzias woworae. NCBI lineage: Eukaryota > Metazoa > Chordata > Actinopteri > Beloniformes > Adrianichthyidae > Oryzias > Oryzias woworae. Next base: position 852,494 of record BOLG01000747.1, read on the forward strand.
AAATGAGAGAAAGCTTACTCTCCATCAACAGTCCTGCCCACAACTCAGATGTGAATTTCTAATGAACTCCTGCTGCTCTACAGAAACAAACAGGCAGACGGCTGGTTCCACTTGCAGCAGATTTATTAGTTCAGACAGAAACCAAGCACAGCTAGAAGTCCACTAAGGTAAATCAGAGTCAGACAGGCAGAGGTCAGGGTAGGTGGCGGGCAATCAGAATAAGCAGTCAGAGGGTAAGGGTCAGAAACAGAAGATTAGGTCCAGATAGAAATGCTCAGTAATGCAGGCAGAATGGCCCAAAACAATACTACACACTGAGCGAGCCTGTGTGCTGCTTCACAGACAGGTGGGTGATTGTCAGATTGGAGTCAGGTCAGCGGCATCCAGGGACTGTGTGCTGAGGCTACTGGGAGATGTAGTGGGTTAGTACTCTGGAGACGGCTCCAGTGACCAGAGGGGAGACAGAGCTCTGACTCCTGACAGAAACTATGTCCTAGAAAATGACAGGATTTATGATCTTGGGTAAAAACAACAGAATCGTAATGAAAAGACCACTGGGAACGCTTTTTTGAGAGATCAGAAGAGGATCAGAGTGAGCTGTTAAGTATTTATCCATATAAAACATGTGTTTGAACATTTTCACTCTACAGTCTCACGGAGCAGTTCACAATGTTGTTTTTTCATGAGGGACACCTGTACGCCCAGTACAGGGTTGCCCATTTAGCCCACAGACAGCCGGTATCCACCTGTAAGGGCAGTTGTGACTTAGGCTTTAGTTATTCCTTTTTTAACTAGCTCCTGAGTATTGTATCTGAATACTCTACCCACCTCTGCTCAGGCACCTGGATGCCAGGGCGTTTTGTAAAGGGCAACTTGTCCTAAATCTCAGCTCTGGACCTTCAAATGAAATGAAAGGGATCATTAAAGGGGCGTCCATGGTGGAGTGGTTGGGTAGTCGACCTGTGATCGGAAGATTGCAGGAATTAAATTCCCTCCTTGCTTACCCATGTGTCAAAGTGTTCTTGAGCAAAACACTGAACCCCTCATTGCCTCTGGTGGAAGATAGGCACCAGTGTTCGGCAGTTGAGCCACCATTATTGTGTGAATGTGTTTTTGAAAGTGTGAACGGGACTGTGACTGTAAAAGCCTTTTGGGCCTTCAAGGAAGGTAAAATAGTGCTATGCAAGTATACACCATTTACCATTCAAAAGAACTGGTCAAAATCTTGATCATTTGCTTTTACAAAATGCAACTTTTTTTTAAATAAGACTAATAAAATGAAAAAATCAGAGGATGTTTGCTAGGAATGCAGAGTGTCCTTGAAACAGTGGCTGGGGGTGTGGAAACCATGGAAACCAGCATCCCAGGCAGAAAACCTGCAGGATTCAGCTGACCTCTTACACAGAAAAACATCTATCACAGACATCCAGCTGCAGCACTGCATCACCTGCAGCTGGAAGCAGCGTTTTCCAGACACCACAGCAGCAGCCACAGGGTCGGATTGATCAGCCAAGAAACTGGGCAGTTGCAAAACGCCACAAGATAAAAGAGGACTGTGAGGACATGCCTGCTAACCTCTGTTCATCCGTGAGCAAGGAAGTGACCAAAAAACTCCATTGGAATTGAGCTCATTAAAGAAAAAGTTGGGTCAGAGTTGCACAGAGTACTCTGGGTCACTTCCGTGACAAGATTATGCCCAATAAAATGGAGTCCACAAACATAACTCCTGAGCTGGACCATGTGTGGCTTTAGGCCAATGTCTGATAAGAGAGAGGAAACTCCGAAAGACTTCAATACCTAATATGATCATCTTCACAAAGTCTAAGGCTGATTCAGAATTCCTGCCCTACCCCTACGGTGTCTCCTTACCCCCTCATTTAGCCCTCCAAACAGAGAGATATGGCAAAATAGTGACAGCCCAAACAGGCACTACCCCTGAACGATGTCATCGATATTTGCTGGTCATTAACATTAGCATGAAGCTGCCAGCGCTCTGACAATACATAGCAACGTTGATTTTATAACTTTAAAACGTCATGCTAAACAAGTCCTTACTCACAATGAAATGTAAGTGAAGAAATGCGATTCTCCTCCACGGTGCAGCGTGACGCAGCTCCCCGTACCAGTGGAGGAATACAGAACTTGACCCTTTGTTCTACCCTTGAAAGACAGTTTCAGACACCCCTCTCACTTCAAATGCCCCTTCAATTGAAGGGATAGGCAGAAGCCGAAACGCCTAAACTACGCTCTCTTCACTAGCTGCCTGTGTCTTTTAAAAATTCCTTTACAGCCACAGTCCCATTCACTCATCCACACACACATTCACACACTGATGGTGGCTCCACTCCCGAACACTGATACCAACTTTCCACCAGAGGCAATGTAGGCTTCAGTGTCTTTTAACCATAAGACCCAATTCTCTAGCCTGAAAATTCAGATGGATGGCTGAAAACACGTAGGGGAGACTTTCTGCTGCAAATTGCTATTAGGATTTGACTTCTGGTTTTTAAATGTTTGAATGGTCTGGCACCTCAATATCTTTCTGAACTTTCACATTTTTATCCTCCATGTCGAGCTCTGAGGTCTTAAGATCAAATGCTTTTGATGGTGCCCAGGACTCGGCTTGTGACTCGGGGTGACGGAGCTTTTTTAGCTGCAGCTCCCAAACTCTGGAATGCTCTCCTCTTTCCTGTGAGGTCGGCCAGTTCTCTTACTGATTTTAAGACACTTTTAAAAACCCACCTTTTTTACTCAGGCTTTTAATTCCAGTGAGCAGATCTAGTTAGCCAGCTTGTAATGTTATTTTATTGTTTAATTGCTTTGATTGTAAATGATTTTATTCATATTTGACTATGTTCAGCACTGTGTTTACTCCTGCTTTAAAAGATGCTTTACAAATAATAAATTGATTGAATCTGGGAGGGGAGGTTAAGAATTCAGATTTGGCCTAAGTCTTTAGTGGTCAATATCGTGTCCCTGCTCCTGCCAGTAAGGTCATTTATAGCTTTGTTTTTCAGTGGGAAAGTACTGATTAGGTTCTTGAAGCATCTCCTAACTGGTTTCAACTTGTCTGGAGCTTCATGTAGGTCAATGTAGAAATGCATTCATCAATGTGCAAAGTATAAAAGTGAAACAAAGCCTTCCTTTAGTTTAAAAACTCTTCATTTCCCCTTCTGAGCTCTCACAAGAGCACACCACTCAAAACTGGGAAAGCATCTCTTACAACAACCAAAACAAAAAATAGAAACAACCAAAACTAAAAAACTCATGCAAGTTCCTTATAACACGTCATAGTCTTCAACCACCCCACCAGCGTGGTCCGTAGACAGTAATGGTAACTGGCAAGGGGTTGAGGTCCCGCGTCTTTAATGGCAGAACATGGCAGCCATTTGTAGAAACTACTAAGGCAACGAATAAAACAGTAAATGGCATGTACTAGAATAGTGCTACTTTCCTTGATGGCCCAAAACGCTTTACAGCCACAGTCCCATTCACTCATCCACACACACATTCACACACTGATGGTGGCTCCACTCCCGAACACTGATACCAACTTTCCACCAGAGGCAACGTGGGCTTCAGTGTCTTTTAACCATAAGACCCAATTCTCTAGCCTGAAAATTCAGATGGATGGCTGAAAACACGTAGGGGAGACTTTCTGCCCCAATATGAAAGCATTAATGCCGTTCTGGTATCAGTTGGACCTCTGCAGCCACTCAGCCATCAAAAATCTATTTGTCCAAGTCCTCCAATTATTTGCTTCTAATTGCATGGAGAAACTGTCATGATAGAGGTGGTTTTCTTCACGATCATGTTTAAGTGTCACCTGGAAAGGATCAACAGATAAGCCATAGATTTGGAAAGACATCACCCATGACTTCCACTTCTGGAATAAACAAAGGTGGCTGTCTCTTCCAATTCACTGGGGATGAAATCCCCCAACATGCGCAGAGACAGTGGGTTCTACCAACCCACCACTCAGGCCTCCCTGAAGCAGCACCAAAGAACCCACTGGTCTTTCTCCCAGCGTTCCCTCATGTACTGTCTTTGGGCAGGTGAGCCTTGTTGCTGCCCAGATGGGGCAACTACCCATGGAGCACCAGAACTTTGTGGACATGCCAGGTTGAAAAAGCAATCCTTGATCCAAAGTGATGAGTCCCGACTGCAGAAGAAACCGTCCCTGTCCACCCCAGGGTTTGCACCTCAATTGTGCAGCCCTCCCCAATGGTCACCCCATTCCTTCCAGCATCTTGCTCTGCAATGTTTCCCCCAGCCTCTGCTCATAGATTGCTGGGGTCTAATGTCCTGATCAGGATACGCACCAGAAGCCACTGTGAGTGATTATTGGTGCTGGTAGCTGAGAAGATGAGGCCAAAACAACCATCTGAGTAGCAGGAATGCTCCTTTTGGGCCTGTTTGACATGTAATTTAAACAGCTGGAGCTCCCATTTATCAACTTTAGAATTATCCACACAATTGAATCACTTCCAGGCAAATTTGGCCGCCAATAGAAATTATTCACACGTCGTTTCGCCAATATGCCCATAATGTGTGGTAAAATGTGGTCTTTGCAGAATGCTTGCTTTGCTTTCCACCCCTTGCAGCTCTCCCCTTAATATCATACAAGTAACTCTGGCTCTCCAAACTCCAAACGCCAGTCTATGGCCCCCTTTGTGCCCCCTTGTGGCTGCATTATTGTTTTTTTGTTTTTTTTCAACGGATCACTTCTACAGAATTCAGCCGAGTTGGCACTTTTTCTCCAGGTTCAGGCGGACACTTTAGGTGGTACATGGCCCCAGAGAAACTTGTGGGTTCATGGACCACTGAAAAATCCCATTTCTGGTCCCTGGGCTGCATTGTTGCCGAAATGTTCCTCGGATCTTCCATCTGCACTACATCTTGCACTACATGATTTGGCAAAGACAAAGGAGAAGAACCCCAACATCCTCACAGTGAGGAATGCATCAGGGCCTCAATTTCCTTGTGGGATTGCAGAAATTGCACGTTAAAATTAATTCCTGCAAACTGAACTCCTATAATGCAGGAAATGCACGCATAAAATGAATGTGTAATAATCTGCAAGTTTGCATCGCAACTACAAACTCAGAAACAAACTTAGAACTGAAACGATGAAGTTGATCCCAGTGCAGATGTGAAAGTGATGGCTAAAGAGAGAGAAAGTGCGAACACTAGCTTCACCACAAAAAAACACACACACACACACACACACACACCCGTGCACACACATAAACCATTCACTCATTCATGTAGTAATGGATTCATTCGTGTAGCGCTCTGGTTTGGTTCATGAAGCAGTGACTTTGTACAGAATCCAGACAGAAGTGGAGCATAAATCCGATTTACTTACAGCAGCAACAGAAAGTTGAACAAAAGTGTTGCTTTGGAGACAGCGCTGCTGTTACACACTCGTGCTATCATGCTGTGATGAAAGGCTTAATGCGCTGTTCCGTGTGTCTCCTGTATGTAATCAGGAGCAGAATTTAAGGCGTGGCGGATAAATACAAGAAAATAAATTCATAGGACATTCATGAAAACTGTACTTTAGAAATATAATAGGCACAGATCCACTTTGTATGGAACTTTATTCATAGTCTGTAACATTACAGAGCCGGGGTTTATCTGAAAAAGCCCCCCACCCTCACTCACCCCCTTTACAGGATCGCTGCATCTTGATAAGAATCATTACAAAGTTTTTAGGATGTTGTTGTTATGACTTCATATGAAAATGAATCACCTAGACGCAGAATTAGGGAAAAGTCAATTTTCTGTCAGTCTGCTCCCCCCTTTTTTTGTCTGGTGAGTCAGAAATTAGATTTTGTTTACTGGTGTTGCAACTTCAAACTTAGAGCTTCAAACCACACGCAGCAAAATCAGTTTGAAGGCTGTTGAGTTGCTCTGGCGACTGCGTGCAGTGTTTCTCTTTATGAGAGCTCAAGCTAGCGTTAGCTCACGAAACACCTGCTGCATTGTTCTAACAACATCTTTACAGCTTGTATTTGGTTGCACTTTGTGTTAGAGCCAAATTTCAAAGAACATGTTCAAATAATAAAGTTTTTGTTTATTCTGCCATTTGTAATTTTTGTTCAAGACAATAAAAGCAGGGAGAAAATCAGGGATTAGATGTCCTTATGTATACTCATACAACTCTTTAAAATGAACTGATCCAAAATATCTGGCTCCCTAAAAAGAGCCATCTCTACCACAAACACATTTGTTATCATTTTGTGTTTGTCAAAAACTCCACTGTAAATATTATGTATTTATTTCCTCTTATACAGCTCCATATGATTTATTTGGGTGATAAAAGGAACAAACTGAGCTTTTTTACATGAACCCAAATGTATTGCTGAGCTTTCAGATTCTTTCAGCGACTGATCAGAGACTTCATATGCAGACATGCAGATTTGTCCTAAAAATCCTGGCATGTGTCTGTGTGGACAGAGCCTGAGTAGTGTTGTGTATCTCAGCCATCTGCTGGTTTTTTCTTTGCAGTGAAAAGTGGAGGAAAGCAGCAATGTTTTATTTTCATGCTTTTGTAAGTAAGTAATCATCTGATGTACACTGATGATTAGTTGTTTTTAGCCCAAGCAGTTCCGGGTTAAAACAACTTTTAAATATGTGTTCCAAATAAAGTTTAAAAAATGACATTTTTTATAATTCTAAGTGCTGATCTGATCTGTTGAAACTAAGAAGATGTGCCACAGAATTTTCTTGTTTTTGAGCTGTCCAATCCTGAGCTCGATGTCTGTCATTTAGAGCAAGATCTTGGTCAAAGTGATGGTTGATGATTACATTCACAGATAACGCTGTATATAAACTCTAGCTAACATTGTTCCAAGCGGGGTTTAGCCATCTCAGATACTATAAAAGATTCTGCTGTTTGTGCTTCGTAAAAACTTTAAGGATAAAAAAGCAGCAAAACAAGCATTCAGGGACAGCTTTAAGGGAAAATAAAGGAAGAGAAGGAAAACGGGCTTTAAAGCAGAGGTTTGTCTGTTTGATTTACATTCAATTGAATTGATACACCCCACCCCACCCCCCACCCCCACACACATTTCAGATGTAAAATACTCTTGAGTTGATTGAAAAGCACAAATTTAACTGGCAACCTAGTTTTTTCTATCATCCTTTAACTCAGGAGATGCCGCTATCAAAACCTAGCATGCTATTTCTAGTCGTTTGGTGGTGCAGTGGTTAATACATTTATCTCCCATAACTGAGGTCCCTAGTGCTATCTGTCCTGGGGTGCAGTTGTTTTAAACAACAATCATGGGTGGTTATTATTTACGTTTTGAGAATTAAAATAAATAACTACTTGTTGAAACCTATTCCAGGCAGTTACTGTCAGGAGGTTGCCCTCTGTCTCCCCCTCTGGCCGCCTGCGTACACAGTCTCCTCTGCTTATAAAGAGTATCCGCCACACTTTATAAGCAGAGCCTCCTGCTCAGTTCTACACGACGTATTGAACACTCAGTGTCAAACCTGAGCGCTCCTCGTGACATTCCTGTCTTTATCCTGATCCAACTCCTGCCAGCCGCCTGTTTTGACTCCTGCCTGCCCCTAACCTACGCCTGTTCTGCCTTTGACACACCTCTGCCGGTTCTGACCTTCGTTTGCCTGACCACCGTCAGCCTGACCACCGTCAGCCTGACCACCATCAGCCTGACCCCTCCTTCTCTCCTTGTTTCATAATAAACACTGCATATGGATCACAGCGCCTCCGACTCCTCCTTACAGTTTCGTTGTTTCTGTTCCGTTGTGGGGGTGTCTTTTTTCGCCTAGGGTGCCATGCCCCCCACGGCCGGACCTGACCAGGATGACCCGGATGCAGGAATAAAGCGGCAAAGTGGAATGAGGAGAATAATTTCATAAACAAAGGGCACCACTCCAAAAACATGACACTGGCCACAGAAGAGAAGGCCAAAAGTTCCAAACACAAAACTACACTGCGACACAGACCCAGAAGCAGGGCAGCTTAAATAGAACACAACAGGTGAAGGGGCGGAGCCCTCCAAAAGCCATAGACATCCTGCACAAGAAAACAAAAGACAAAGGAAACTGACGGACTGTGTCAGCTTTGCTATCTGAGCTCTGGGACAGAACCAGCAGCCTCATGTGAGTCCAGGTGGTAAAAATCCTTCCATTGGTTCTGATTTTTCTGTGGACGTCACTGTAACCTTAATTTTTGTGCCGCATCAACACCCTTAAACATGTTAGAATCCGCATCAGACGGAGGCCATGGTGCTGCTGAGCAAGCCCCGTCCAGATTGGTGGAGGAACCTCACGAGAGCTTTCATCTGCTTTCATCACCTGAGCTGTCAGAGTTGCTCTCTGAATAAATGAGACGACCAGATGTTATTGAAAGATTACAGATATCCAGCATGAAATACATCAGCGACATTTTCTTTCATCCAATTAAGACTCCTCGCCGCCAGTCACCGTGGCATTTTTTGATTATTGCTCATCTCTGCACCCCCATACCCCCTGAAGCAGATGGAGAACAGGTAATGGATTAATGAGGCAGGCGGATGGATGCTTCAGGTTCCTCACGAAATCAGAGTTATTTGTGAGCACCATCTGGTGGAGGAGCATCAATAATCATTTCATGTCTTGACTCTTTTTCCTGTAATCATCATGTCTGTCTGGAATTTATTGTTATTTTTATAGGGAGGGAAAAAATACAGAGAGGACAAAATGTAAGATTTGATAACCTTTATTTGGAAAAAAAGCCCTGGTTACATGCGCTTTCCATCATTACAGGGTTTCCTTTATGTCTTTATGGCATTTCAATAGATTTGACTATAATGTGAAGTGTGCTGAACAACATACATGTTTACAAACCAATAACTTCAATTAAAATGAACAAGTCTGGTTATGGTCTGTGATCCTTGCTTTTCAAAGTCCCACTCCGATCATCTTTTGACCTGTTTCCAAAGCGTTCCCAGTGGTCTTTTCATTACGATGATGCCGTTTTCTTGCAGAGCGGCAGGAGTTCATTAGAAATTCCCCTCTGAGCTGTGGGCAGGTCTGTTCGTGCATAGTAAGCCTGCCTCCAACTTCCCATAACCCACTTGTTTCTCCTTTTTTCCGCTAGCTTACAGCTCCTCACAACACCAACCTAACATTACTGGTGCAACAAAAATGGTGAGAAGTGTCAGAGCGATCCAGCCGTCCAGTTCTGATCCAGATTCAAGCTCAGACGAGGAAAACAGAGACGTACATGGATCTGTTTGTCTGCAGGTGGATGCATCAGAATGGAGATTTTGGGCTCTTTCTACGTCACCAACGCAATCTTTTTTAACTGCATGTTTTGTTTTGGTCTGCTCCTGATTTACAACAATTTGAATAAGTAAATACTCAGAAACACACATTGAATCTTAATTTCTTTATATTTGTCCTCCATCAACAGAAAATTGCCACAAGAACATGTTAAAAACACCAAAAAACATCATTTTTCTCGGAGTGAGTCTTTAAAGAGAACCTTGAGGAAGAACCCTCTAAAGCTTCAGACAAGCTGCTCTATGGAAGCTTTAGCTTCAGTGATCTGTTCACTTCATCGGAAACTCAACTCAAACTAACTATCTCATGGGAAATGAGAAAACAAAGCTCAAGCAAGTTTGATGCTGCAAGAAAACATCTTTTAGGAGGAGTGAGGGAGACCGCAGACCCCCCCAGGTATGAGTCGAGTCCTCTTATCAATAAAAAGGGACTTTTACTTTTATAAATTGTCCTAATAATAATGAGCAGTTCACAGGAACAGTCTGGCTGTGTCCTGCAATGAAGGACAGTAACAAGATGTTGTTCTTGTTGGATCTCACAGGGATGTCCAAGAGGCAAGAATCAAATAAACATTGTTAAAAATCCACGTGTCAAGTCCAATTCAAGTGCTCTCCTGTGAGATCCAGAAAACTGAAGTCCTCACCTCTGCAAGACACTTTACTTTTGTTTCCTCCAGAGGATAGAACATATAACCATGGTCACATTATAAAATTTTATTTCAGCTGTAAAAAAAAGGCAGAGTTTTTTGCTACAGTAGCTACTTGGCCAATCAGAGCAAATGGAGAATAATGGAGAGCAGGAGAGCAACGTCTAGCCAGCAGAGAAGCTCTGAGAGTGGAAATGGACTCCACAGTGCCTGAGGTTTCAGCAGCCCGCCTGCATCCAGCTAACATGCTCTAAACTGCACTTTTTTCATTCTGAATGTTAGCATGCTAAGGTTTTACAGTCCTTTGTAAAGGTTAGGTCTCCTTGTTTTCTGAAAATCTTCTTATTTTGAAAGGTTTAGGTAATGCAAAAATACTTCCTAAGTTTGCTAAAAAACAGAAAATGGACCCATTAGCCCCTTAGTACTTTTATGGAGGCACGGATTATTCACTGTATCTGTTGATATTGACTGTCAGAGCTGTGAATACTTAACAAAATATGAAATTCACATTTCAAACAATATATTTTTCATGCCTGAGACTTGTCACCATACCACCATACAAAAAGAAACTGTGTGAAGAACAGAAACTGGTGATTTCAGGGACCTCTGGTGGCAGCAAAGCGGACAACAAAACTATTTTCAGTAACACAAATGGGTTTTGTATGAAAACTCAGTTGCCAATAAAGTTTTACTTATATAAATTTCTCTTTGAATGCTAAAGTAGGTCAACCAAAAACGGGCTACACAAAATCTATCAAATGTTTCGAACGTTCAATGTGGACATGAGAGCACCTACTTTTTTTAGATTTCCGATTGATCAGTTCATAACTTAGACAACCTGCAATAAAGGAAAAATATCCTAAAAAACAAAGATTATCAAGAAAACGTTAAAATGTATTAGAGCAAGAATGACTGAGTTTGACCTGTTTGTTTCTCTAGAGAAGTCTATGGGACTTTGGCTTCCTGTACTTCCTGTTTGGAACACCAGCAGGAGCGGAATCACTCAGTCCAGTACTTATATGCAGTCAATGGTAAAAAAGTTTGCTAACACTAAACAAAACACGTTGAATTGGGATTTTTACACAGAAAGTTTACGAACTGGTGTGTTTTTGAGTCAATCGTTAACAAGTGGTTTCAGTTTCTCCAGCAGGTTTGTAATGATCTACAGAAAAAGTGGACTTTTAAGCAGCAATAGTGTGAACATTTCAATGTCTGATTTTTCAATGCTGAGAAGAAGTTTTTTTCCTAATCTGAGGACACAAAAGCAAAATTACCCAAGGAAGTGTTGACCTTTTCAGATTTACAGTAAGGTGCTTCCACACCAGCTGCATCGATTCCACTTTCAATGAAAAGTCTGCAAATGCACGCAGACCAGCATTTCAGGCCTCCGCGTCCGGAACGCTGGACATGTGTCACTACGCAAGATTTTAAGTGTGGTCACAGTCTCTACATACAAATGGGGCATTCATTGATCGAGCGCTGAAAGTTCATCTAGTTGAACTTTTTGACGTTTAATTGAAAGCAAAGCAGCACTGTGACCAATCAGGGACTTGGATTTGGTAGTGACATGTGGGTAGCGTCCGCTTTAAAACACGGAAGTACCAACCATTGTAAACATGATCACAAAAAAGTGTCCGGTCGGATTAACATGACACTGTGAAAACAAAAAGCCAGGAGAGAGAGTAGCAGCATTTGCTCTCGTGACTCCGCGTACTGAGCCTGTGCCTGTTGTAGGTGGTGGATGAGTTAAAACAACAAAAGAAGAAGAATCGCCTCCCTGCCGCCACCTGTCTGGCGCTGATATGGTCACCACATGCGTCCAGTGTGTAAGCGCCTTCACATCGAAGCTGGCCATCCCTGACACGCGAATCCCGTTTGGTTTGATCGCAGCTTGAGAACTGAAGTGAGTGACCCCTCAGTGAGTGACCTCACTGTGAACGTTCAAAACTTTTAACTGACAGATTTCACGTAGAACGCTTTCAAGTGGTAGGGGTGTGTCCGTCCAACAAGGTAACTCCTGATTGGTGAGAGTGGTTGCCATAGAAACTATGACACAGACCGACTCAGACTCATCACTGCTTACTGTTGGCTCCAAAATGGCACCATGTAGCTTAGATAAATGAAGACTAAATTGACTTCATTTGGTTGGAACCAGAAGTAAACAGTTTTCTTTGGGTGACTTCTCATTCACTCGCTCCAGTTTTCTTATACAGTCAGTGGTTCCAACCCCATCTTTGTGTTTATGTGGTTGGAGTATGATGGGGGGTTGGGGTTTTTTTAAGAAGATCTGTGTCGGTCCATGTTTTGGTTCCTCCTCCTCTTGCTGGATCTCCCTGCAGCCAGAGGAGGTCCAGGTTACGGCTGCGGCCCCGGGCCTTTCATAGCCATGCTGGCTGACACCATGGCTGGGTAACTTCTGTTTCTACTCCTTCCATCCGGAGCAAAAGGTGAGCTCGACCTGCGGAGCCCCCCCAACGGTCCGAGAATGGGCCCTGGACTCATGGCCCTACCCCCTGGAGCCCCCGCCACTCCCAGCCGCTTCACCTTGTCCAGCAAGTTGAGGTTATGGACGCTTACACTGACATCTGTCTGGCTCTCACAGTCCTGCCCTCTCTGTTTGCCTCGCGCCCCCCCTGTCACTTCCTTCAGGATGGATCGAGCCGGCTTGGACGCCAAAAAGTTGTCATAGGAGGGGCTTTTGAAGTCAAAGCCTGTGGAGGAGGAGGTCGGCCGAGTGGGGGAGTTTGGAGGGGTTTGTGGGGGCAGAGGGTCAGGGTTGGGTGCTCGGATTGGGGCGACAGAGGTGCTGAGCAGGACTCCCCCACCTCCCTGACTGTGCTCCTGGCTTTGGTGGTACATGACTGCAGAGATGCCCCTCTCCTGGAGCAGACGAACCAAACCCAGAGAGGTGCTGGTGGTGCGAGTTGCATCTCTGTGCAGACAAAGAAGTGTGGAAAAGATCAGTGCTGCACGATTCACAACCGCAGAGGTGAAGCAGTGAAAGGTTCAAATGCTTCTGGTTGGAAGTGTGTGGTGTCCTGCCTGAGGTTTGTAGAGGACTCAGATGGGCGAAGGCTGAGTCTGTGCGGCATGCAGGGCGTGGCAGCGGGCGTGGCCAACAGCGAGCTGGTCATCACACAGGAGGAGGTGGCAGGAGTAGAGTTCAGACTGCAGCAGATGCAGGAAGAAAAGGTTTTATAATGCAGAAAAATGCAGTGGAGCAGTGGTAAGCGCTCCTGCCTCACAGAGAATAGATGCGTGCACACACACACACATGCACACACGCAGACACACGTTCTTGGACTGTGGGAGGAAACCAGAGAAAAGCCACACTCACATGGAGAACATCTAAACTGCACACAGAACACAACTGGGATTTGAACCAGAACCTGCGAGGCCAGAGTGCTAATCACTACACCACTGTGCAGCCCCAAGTCAATGTTACAGAACTTTGAAACAGGCAAAGTTACAGATAAACAAAGACATGACATACCTGGGCGTGACCTGCGTCTGCTCGTCTGTCGGGTGGAGGATCCGGCAGGTGGTGAAGGTGTAGGTGGAGCTGGTGTGGGGCATACATTTGCCGGGGAAGTATGCAGCTGGAAGTCATGCCAAAATGAAAGACTTGTCATTTTCTGGCTTTACAAAGCAGCTTACAAATGTCAGAACCAACAGTTTTCACATTTTAACTTTGGATTAAATGACAAGTTTAGGATAAACAACAAAGAAGGGAAAGTTTTGTTTAGCTTGCATACAACTGAAAAAGCAAAAGATGTGTATTTAGATGATTGTTGTCTTTTGTCATCTTTGAATCTAAGAAGCACTGCAGGGTTTACTGGAGATCTTCTGACTGATGCTGGAACAAAATATTCCACGTCTTTCAAATCCAAAGCTCAAGACTTTGGACAGACGACCAATAATTCCTCTGCTTTCAGGAGAATCCAAGCGCTTTATCTCTGTCAAAAGTTCAGGATCGATCCTGCTGCTCCTTTCCTGACCATCAATAACCTCGTGCAGCTGGGATCATGCCAGCATCCCATATGCTCCTGGACAGACGATTCTGAGCTTCTCTTTGTCTCTTTTTAAAGTCTTTTCTTTACATTTCAGGTTTTTTCCAGGTTAAAACCCTGGAAACGGTCTGCATCATGTGTCGATCTGTAATTTTCTGATCTTTCTCTTGATGATTTCATCTCATCTTTTCTCCGCTGTGAGGACGATGACCTTTCATCCATCCATGGTGCTGTACGTCCAGACTCTTTCATGCTTCAGTTGCATCGATTGCAGTAAATCTCTGCAGCATAAAGCAGCATCTTTCATGACTTCTGAAACCACTTAGGTTAAAAGCCAAAAACTTCTCAACTAAAAACTTTGACCCAGCTTCACACTTTTTGCCAAAAAATAATAAAAAGACCCTCTTCTCTCCTGTAAAATTCTTCTGGAAGTCATTTGGCGCCTTTGATGTCTCTCAGAGCCATACTGAATTAAATCCACTAAAAAACTACAGAGCAAATCATTTCAAGTTTGGAAGCCTGGAAGATATTTGTTCTTTTACAATGAAAAGCCTGAGAGCAGATTATCGGTCAGCGAGTCCCTGCTCACCCAGTGCATCCGTGTTGCTGAGATGAGGCGACGGTGATGGAGATGGTGGAGAAGGTGGAGCAAGGCCAGGTGGAGGCCAGCCTAAGCAGGTGTCACCCGCGTCAGAAGAGGGGGGCACGGCTGGAGAAGCTGAAGTGGAGGAGGTGGGCAGGTTCTGGAAGTACTGCTCTCCTGGATCATCCTCCTCCAAGCCGGCCCATGGATGCACCTGCAGATTAGAACCTGAGTTTCAGGAACTGAACCGGCTGCAGCTTTAGCCTGCAACAGCAGAGAACAGGTAGACAGCTCACCTGCTCCAGCTCCAACTCCAGGGGTCTGTACCCTTTGGGCACGACTCCGGGCCGGGCGTCCAGAATCACACCGAGGTGAGGCTGCGCTAACTGCTGCCAGTGGTGCAGCGTGGCGGACCCTGAAGGACCAAACAGAAGAACAAAAAGACATTTGGAAGCTCACCTGGAACACGTTTACTTCTTACTCAGCTGCTTCTTAGGAGCCCCACTCCTTATTTCAAGCTCAGTTTAATTCATTTTATTAACATTTTTGCTTTTTAAAGTCTTTCCAAGTCACCAATCATTTTCCTGAAGCATTTTCTGAGGGATTCATAGGAAAGAATAGATGTGTACCAAATGAAAACTGCAGCAGGAAAAATCAAACAAATTCCTTTAAGAATGATTAAACGCAAAGTTTAAAAAAGTGAACAAAGGCTGCCAGAAAAAGAAGGGAAAAATGAAAACAGGACAAACACCGACAGAATGACAGTGGGATAAAAAAGTGGGAGAAAGTTTAAGAACAATAAAATAAACTCCAGGGTGCTCCCCTTCCAGGCATCTGCATTTTTAAACAGATTTATAAACAAAAACAAAAAACGTCTTGAACTAGATTTGCAGGTTATCAAACTGTTTTAAAGACTCACTCTGTTATGGGTGTTTTTCTCATGTTCTTTTATCCGTTTTCTGGTGATGGAGGACATGTAGAAGAAAATTAAGCTTCAACATGCATTTCTGAATGTTTCTTTATTCAAGACCATGCAAAAACATGCTGATTGAAAAAGAGCTTATTATGAGGTAAGATAGCTGTCAATAAGAAACGGATTCATAAGGATAAAGTCATTTTCAGAAATACAAATTTGTGCCCAACTTTGGATGAAAAAATATGAGTACACCATTTATTTTATGTTTAACATGTCTCTTTTGAATACAACTTTTTTTTGTCATAAAAGCAAATTTCTCCTGCTAAGAAACTGTCAAAAATACACTTGCACACAAGGACAAAATTGTTGGTACCCCTCAGTTAAAGAAGGAAAAACCCACAATTCTCACTGAAATCACTTGAAACTTACAAAAGTAACAATAAATACAAATGTATTGAAAATCAAATAATCAAAATCAGCCATCACTTTTGAATTGCTGATTAACATAATTATTAAAAAAACAAACTAATGAAACAGGCCTGGACAAAAATGATGGTACCCATAACTTAATATTTTGTTGCACAACCTTTTGAGGCAATCACTGCAATGAAGCGATTTCTGTATTTGTCAATGAGCGTTCTGCAGCTGTCAACAGGTATTTTGGCCCACTCCTCATGAGCAAACTGCTCCAGTTGTCTCAGGTTTGATGGGTGTCTTCTCCAAATGGCATGTTTCAGCTCCTTCCACAGATGTTCAATGGGATTCAGATCTGGGCTCATGGAAGGCCACTTTAGAATAGTCCAACGCTTTTCTCTCAGCCATTCTTGGGTGTTTTTGGCTGTGTGTTTTGGATCGTTGTCCTGTTGGAAGACCCATGACCTGCGACTGAGACCAAGCTTTCTGACACAAGGCAGCACATTTCTCTCCAGAATGCCTTGATAGTCTACAGATTTCATTGTACCTTGCACACATTCAAGACACCCTGTGCCAGATGCAGCAAAGCAGCCCCAAAACATGACTGAGCCTCCTCCATGTTTCACCGTAGGGACAGTGTTCTTTTCTTCGTATGCTTGGTTTTTGAGTCTATGAACATAGAGTTGATGTGCCTTACCAAAAAGCTCCAGTTTGGTCTCATCTGTCCAAAGGACATTCTCCCAGAAGCTTTGGGGCTTGTCAACATGCATTTTTGCAAATTCCAGTCTGGCTTTTTTAGGATTGTTTTTCAGCAGTGGTGTCCTCCTTGGTCGTCTCCCATGAAGTCCACTTTGGCTCAAACAACGACGAATGGTGCGATCTGACACTGATGTACCTTGGCCTTGGAGTTCGCCTTTAATTTCTTTGGAGGTTGTTCTGGGCTCTTTGGATACAATTCCAATGATCCGTCTCTTCAATTTGTCATCAATTTTCCTCTTGCGGCCACGTCCAGAGAAGTTGGCTACTGTCCCGTGGGTCTTGAACTTCTGAATAATATGAGCCACTGTTGTCACAGGAAGTTCAAGCTGTTTAGAGATGGTCTTATAGCCTTTACCTTTAAGATGTTTATCTATCATTTGTTTTCGGATGTCCTGGGACAATTCTCTCCTTGGCTTTCTGTTGTCCATGTTCAGTGTGGTACACACCTTTTCACCAAACAGCAGAGTGACTACTTGTCTCCCTTTAAATAGGCAGACTGACTGATTATGAGTTTGGTAACACCTGTGATGTCAATTAAAGGACACACCTGAGTTAATCATGTCAGTCTGGTCAAATAGTTTTCAATCTTTTATAGAGGTACCATCATTTTTGTCCAGGCCTGTTTCATTAGTTTTTTTTTTTAATAATTATGTTAATCAGCAATTTAAAAGTGATGGCTGATTTTGATTATTTAATTTTCAATATTTTTTTATTTATTATTACTTTGTAAGTTTCAAGTGATTTCAATGAGAATTGTGGGTTTTTCCTTCTTTAACTGAGGGGTACCAACAATTTTGTCCTGGGACATCGATTGTTTTCAACTGCGTGTTGTTCTTTTTAGTTTTCTATTTTCTATTAAGTTCTATTAAACTAATATGAAACACAACTTTTTAGAATGTTTTTGATCTCATAACGGGAAATCATCTTGACAGCCATAGCTCTATTGAAAATGGAATAAAACATGTTGAAATACAGCGATGTCCGACCGCATTTTGTGGTTCAGTCTACAACAGTCGATTGTGTAAACAGTGCTGCAGCGGATCGTTTTAGACCCAGAAGTGGTGAAAACAGCTCAAAAGTACGTAGCAGACATGCTACTCCACTCACTAAATGTTAAAAACATAAAAGTAAAACATTTCTGTCAAATTTGGGATTTTATAACAAAACAACAAAAACAGCTAAGATAACTCGGAGCTAAAGTAGAATTGAAGAAGACAGTAGGAGCAGAATAGCCAACTTTCTTTCTGCTCATGATTTTTCTTTCTTTTTAAACTATCGCTACAGTCGGCTGCCAGTTAGCATACTTTAGCTCAAAGTTAGCTTAGTTGTTGTTAGTTCCATCCATTTTCTTAACCCGCTATTCCTTTCGGGGTCACGGTGCTGCCAGAGCCTGTCCCGGGCACTGATGGGCCAAAGCAAAGAGACTTCTGGACAGGTCCAGGGGCTGCAGCGGGCGCGCCGATGCCTGTCCCAGGAATAAACTGCCCGGCTAATCGGGGATCCCCCACTCTGATGTGCCGCCGCTGGATTTCTCCATGCCAACAGTCCCACCAAAAACTCTGAGGTGAATTCTCATGAACTCCTGCTGCTTTGCAGAAACTACCTCAGTGAAAACGACATTGGCTTTTTAATTTTGGCTAAAACGGCATCATAATAGTTAAAAGAATAAAGGGAACGCTTTTACAGACGAGATGACCGGAGAGGGACTTGAAGCCACTGAATGACAGCACCAGGGGACGGCAAAATTCTTCTTCTAAGCATTGGGAGAACAAACCCTGATGGAGTCAAAAGATTCAAACGTAGAAGATAAACCTGCATGCCAGTGCGACTACAGCCACTCTCTGGGCTGCATGTCTTTGCAGCAACATGTTCATGAGAGACCAGAGGGAGTTGAAGAGCATCAGAGAGAGGGAGCTGTCCTTCCTCTCCCTTGCCCTCCTCTTCCTGCTGCCAGCTCGCTCTCTGGCTCACCTCCTTCCCCTCCCTCTCTATCACAGCCCCGGTCCTCTTCGCCTACCTCCCACCCTCTCCCCTTCCCCCTGAGCGGTCAGCAATGCTACCCCTCCGGACTCCTCGCTTTCCCATCCCCGCTTGCTTCCCTTCTTGGCTGCAACCCCACAGCGCCACTTACCCTCCCAGCTCCTCTCCTTTTGCCGTTCTCCCCCTCACCTTCAAGAGGTTTCACAATCTGGAGCTTGTCTGGGAGGTAGGGCCCCCGTGAGGCCCACAAGTGGAGGTTCCCCAGGGACATAATGCTGTCGGACGGGGTCAGGGCACTTTCCTGCAGCCCCACCTGTCCTCCTCGCCGCCTCTCTCGCTCCTCCTCAAAGAAGCGCCTCTCGCTCAGGTTGTTCTGGCGACGCAGAGAGAGGCGGCGCAGCGCAAGTCGCAGGTCCTCTGCGCTGCTCATTTTCTTCTCCTGGCTCTCTGCACTGTTGACACAAAGCCAAAAAATGAGATAAAAATCTACCTCCTCTATATTATCCTTCTCCTCCTCACCTGTCCTGGTTGGACACTGTCTCCATGAGGATGCTCTGAGTTCGGTTGTCAAGGGTAACCCCGTCTCCGCTGATGTCACCGCC
Source organism: Oryzias woworae (assembly GCA_016861445.1). Taxonomy (NCBI): domain Eukaryota; kingdom Metazoa; phylum Chordata; class Actinopteri; order Beloniformes; family Adrianichthyidae; genus Oryzias; species Oryzias woworae. The sequence continues at coordinate 871,704 of BOLG01000747.1, forward strand.
GTACACAGAGGAGTGGGGCGTGGAGAGCCCGCTGGTCTGGGGCGACGTCCGAACCGACTGGGACTGGTTGGAGCCTGGGATCCCGGTTGGAGTAAGGGAGCGCTGACGCACCGTCTGGTTTACGTTCTTAACCGTCTCGAAAACGCGCTTCCGATGAACCCTACGGACACTGAACCATCAGCTCCCTCTCGACAGGTTTGGTTAGCAGAGCCCTGAAACTGCACTCACTTCTGTTCTTCGCACTCCGGGTCCTCCAGGCTCAGCTCCTTCCTCATTGTTCCCTCAATCTCAGCAGCCAAAGAATCCTGTAGCACAGGAGACCCTTTAGAACAAGGACGACCTGGACAAACGATCCGAAAAATATAAGCTCTACGCACTGACCATCGGGAACAGCCCCAGAGTGTGATAGCGCCGAGGCGTCCCTGCAGGGTAGTTCCTGTTCCTCAGGTTCTTCAGCTCCTCCTGAGCTTCATGCAGCATTTCAATACACTCTGAGTACTTCTCCTCCAGCTCCTGCAGCTGTGGAATCACACCTGTCAGTGACCAAATCGTGGTGGCGAACCACTCCGTAAACATAGGGAACTACCTCTGCGGTGAGCTGCCTCTGAGCGTCTTTTGCTGCCAGCAGATGTTGGGAGAGCTCCTCATTTTCCACAGCGTACTGCACAGATGTTTTACTTTTGAACACTAAATCCTTCAAAATGCAGGTGAAGAACATGCGAGCATACTCACAGATTTGGCCTTTTTCTGCAGATCCACTATCTGAGAGAGGAGGTGCGTTATTTCCTCCTGCTGCCGGGATGCATCATCGGTTTTCCGAGCCAGCTCCTCAGCTATGACAGAGATCTGCAAGCTGGACAACCCTGTAGGGACCGGAGAGAGTTAGCCCCGCTAATCTTTGAATGTGTAATAGTCGGTCGTTGTAGTGTTAGCTTTAGCATAGCTTATAGTAGATTTAGGACGACTGGAGGCAATACACCTGACACGTACAAAGGAACTCTGCCCTGGTGATGGGATCAGCAATGAACATTTCACTTGACATTCTTTGCTTAAAACGTTAGCCTTTCTTAGCTATGATGCTTGCGCCATTTTACGACTCAGACACGGGTCCCCTTTGGTCCTGCAAACCCTCAGCCGCGCCAAGATATGTATACCCTGCTAGATTTTGCATCCCCTGTCACTGACATCGTTGATTTGTTTTGTGACATTCATAATTCAGATCGCTGTCAGGCATTACTGGAGCAGCGTCTTGAAACAACAAGGTTCTGGACCATGAGCGTCTGTCTCAGGAGAAGGTGGAGGAGAAAAATCATCAACCTCCACAGAAACTTCTATGGTGTAACTGGAATCACATTACTCTTTATCACTCACTATTATTTAAGTCCCAGCGTAAGTTACCTCAAGCTAACCTCACTGTCACTGTTAATCACAGATCGAGACCACACCTCTCCGCTCAGCCCGCCTGCCCTAGTCCGGCTGATAGTAAGAGAAAAATTATGATGGCACACCAAAATCACAATGATAAACGCATGTTTGACTAGACATTTCTAGCAGTTTTATTTCAAATAAATCTGATGTAGCAGAAGGATCTGATTTGAATGTATTTTATTTTGAGAGGAATTGGTATGTGCTGGTGTTTTTTTTTTTTACTTTTAATTGGGTTTTATGACAATGATTATTAACAAAACAACAAATAACTAAATGATAATAAAACTGAATAAGCAGACCACAACCCTTAACTATTAAGAGCACCCAGAAATTGACAATGACTTATTATTTATGTTCATATATAAATCTGTAAACCTAAAATCTCTTTTTGCCGGGTTAGTGGAAGAACTACAGGATAAACAAATACTTGAAAATGTTATACATCTCCATGTTATTCATATTTATGTAAGGAGTCCAGCTTTCCCAGTTTTTGGTGAACGTGTTTGTTGCAAATCTCCTAATAAAAGTTAATCTCTCCATGATGTATATATCTTTAATAATTGAGGTCCAGTCTATTGGGGCTGATTCTTACTAAACCACTTCTGGGTTATGGTTTTTCTTGCCCCGGCCAACATTATTAAGGTGCTTACAGACCAAACGCGATTTGCACTGTAGAGGCGGCCAGTTTCAATGTAAGGTCAATGGTTTAGACGCAAATTGAGGTTCTGAGGCACGAATTGAGCGTCCAGCGCAGCACAAAAGTCTGGAAACAGGGCGAATTGAGTGACCCAGTGCGAATTAAGATGTGATTGCAGCAAGCCAGAGTAAAAATCTAAACTCTGAGGAGGTCATCACATCTGTGTCAACCAATCAGGGACTCAACTTTGGGCACGTGACGGTTTCAGTGACAGCAGTTAGAATTCACATCCAATATCAGATCCTCTGAACTTCCATTCATTTTCTTAACCTGATGTATTCCTTTCAGGACAGCAGGTTTCCTGAACTCTTCCCGCTGCTGTTGGGCGACAGTCTGCTTCAAACACGGTCAGAGAGAGACGGAAACACAGCGGAAACGCCATCATCCAGACACAGCAGGACTGAAGCTCACTATACCAGAGAACCTCTAAATCTGGGATGATCACACTTTTATAGCATGTGAACTACTTAAAAATCATAAAATAATGTGAATTTTTTATTTTTAAGTGTTCAAACATACAACCAACATGCTGTTACAACAGAAACACATGATTCCTGTTTAAAAACCATGAAAGATCCATGGATGAACAAATGCTTTCATGACAACCCGAGTGAGCCCTTCACTCAGCATTTTGTCAGTAGCTGTCTTTTAAATAAACGCCCTGTCTACTATTGTAAATTATACTGTAAAAACATTGTTTTTATCATTTTAAAAAGGCCATGTTTGTATAAAGTACCTTCTGTAGATCAGATGCTCTCATGGTGACTGTGGTTAGTCCCCTTGCGTTGTAATTTTTGTTGTTGGACAACAGAACCCCAGGTTTGAATCCTGCAACCGGCTTTTATAGTTCGTTAAATCTTTTTTCTTTTCGCTAAAGTACTGAACACACATTACTATGAATATTAATTAAAAACATTATTCTTTGGATTTGAAACATCATTGGAATATATTTTTATAGCCATGGGTTTTTTAGTAATACATAGTTAACACAAATAAATGTAGTCTATAAAACCTTTAGTTTAACATTTTTTGTTGGTTTTAAAAAGATGTTCATAGGAATTTATTTAAAAAATGATGTATTCTTTATGCTTAATAAAATACAAATATATATATTTAAAAAGTAAAAAACAACATTAAGGTTCAAACCAGGTTACATCTGGAGTGGTAGTTTTACGAGTGCAGGACAAACCGCTGTCGCCACAAGTACAAGCTCGTATTAAGGAGTGTTTGCTATTTGATCACTGAATGTTACTTTTTTGTGGGTAGATGGCTTATATATTCATTAATTTGTTGTTGATGACCACGATCTACATGGAGACGTGATCACTGATGTTTTTGTAGAGATCTTTGAAAAAGAAAAAACTAATCTCTAAAAATTATCAGTGGTTTCCACGCATTGTAAATGAAATACAGACAAAGCTTCATTAAGTAATTAACAACATTACCTGGTAGCTCCTCCCACACGCCAACAAGGCGGCAAGCTTAAGGAACACATTTTTGGCCATGCGGCGAGCAGCGAATTTGCGGCGCGGCGGGAATGGGGTGGGCCACGCCGCATTTCTGTGTGAATGCACCTTTAGACAGAGGTTTTTTTTTTTAGAATATTGTAAATCCTGAGGCAAGTTCCTCAGATAAGTCACAGTAAAATCATTTGGTAAATCTAGTCCAGTTATATTATTGATTGATTTAATCACATCTGACCAGGTTTCTGATCTTGTCACAGCTTCAAAAAATGTGAAAAGGTCCTGCCATTATATTTCCACAACCCCGCCAACATTGACCTTGATCTGATCTATTATAATGCTTGCTTGATATGTTTGGTATAACAAAAAGAAAACTAATTGTTTTTCCATGTAAACTCTCTCCAGAGGTTAAAACATGAAGTGATTATTGTGTTCTTACAAATGTTAAGCGAGTCATCATCTGATATTGTCACTTTAGCTTCTTTCTCCCATCTGACTTTAACATATGTTGTAGAAAGGTTTCATATTATTTTATTGTACGTAACACAGATTAGGAGCAGAACCATGAAAACCCGAGCCATGATAGATTCAGGGGCAGCAGGCAATTTCATTGACCTGGGTTTTGCTGAATATAATTTTACTCCTCTACTCCGCTGCAATCAGCAGTTTCTGCCTTAGATTGACGTTCTCTGGTGTCCGGCCGGATCCAGTTTCTCACACCGGCTCTTCAGCTCAGTATCCAGACAACCATCAAGAAACTATACGTCCCAGCATCATGGTCAACCGTCTAGCCGAAATGGCAAACGCAACTATAATGTTGAAGACCGTGAATTGTTCACCATGAAGGACGCCTTCTCGGAATGGAGACATTGTTTGCAGGGGTCGTTACAGCCCTTCTTGGTTTTGATGGACCACAGGAACTTGGAGTTACTCAAATCAGCCAAATGGTTAAACTCACGTCAAACCTGTTGGTCCCTGTTCTTTTCAGGTTTTCACTTCCAGAACACCTATAGTCCCAGTTCCAAGAACGGGAAGGCGACGCACTCTCTCGCCTGCACAAAACCACTGTAGAATCTTCCTCACCATCTGAATCCATCCTGCCCAGCTCGTTGAATCTGGCACCTGTGCAGTGGGACTTGATGACAGAGCTGGCAGAACTCAAGAACTCCAATCCGCCTTCACCGTCCCGCCCTGCAGATAGGGTCTACGTTCCTCCCTCCCATCTGCAGTGAATCCTACGTTTGGCGCATGACAACTCCATGGCTGGACACCCAGGTATAGCTGGCATGCAATCCCTGGTTCAGAACTCCTTTTGGTGGCCTACCATGCAGGAGGGTGTGGCCCAGTACGTCACCAAATGCTCGACATGTCAAATGACTAAGACTCCTCTTCAACTTCCCACTGGACTACTGTGCATAAACTATGTGGCCTGCATTTGACTCACCCCCAGGGGGAGCGGTGAGCTACAGACACAGCCACCCTTAGGAAACTTTTGGTGGTTTACCCCCCAAAACAACACCTTTATGTTGAATATCAAGCAAGGAGGCGCTGGGTCCCATTTTAGAATATTTTTCATGACTCAGCCTGGATTTGAACACCTTTCAGTTTCAGGGTGGACACTGTACCAAAGGGCCACTGAGCTGGTCTTTAAAGCAAATGGTGAAAAAGGAACATTAAGGCAGAATCCAAATTCTTCCCCTATTCCTCCGGCTTCTCCCTACCCCTCCAATTGTTGGGGTATTTGAAGGGACAGAGGCATCCAAAATAGTTTTTTTAAGGGCTAACCTCGTGGTTTACCCTCGCAGTGGAGAGTTCTGTATCGTTGCGCCGCGAGGGTAAACCGCATCGTGCTGTGCCATGGAAGAGAAACTCGTTTCTACATGTGGATGAGCTGTGATTTAAAAGACTGTCGGCCGATGATGGTTAATGGGTTAATTTTGCAGTGAAATTTGGTCACAAAATGCAGAAAACAACATAAACATTTCAGGATTTATTTAAATGATGAGAACATTTTATTATTTTCTGATTAGCACTGGCTGTGAATCCTTCCATTTCATGACGATTATTTTTCCGGAGATATGCGCAGGTTTCCCTTAGCTCAGTAATCCATGTTCAAAACAGTTCTTCTAGTTTGTTGTTCGCTTTCTCTGCTCACCAGAAAATCGGTTTGCTCCTTTTCTTTCTGCAGCCGTCTCTGCCCTTTCTCTGCTTGCGCCATTCGTTTATGATTCACCCCAGAATTGCGACTCTCACTGCGCGCGCTCAGTTTTTTTTCGCCCTAACTGAGCATGCGCGGTGAGATCTCTGCGCGTTCAGTTATAAAATACACGCCCTTCGATTAATGGCAGAGATGTGACGCCATAGATTTCCACCTTGCCTGCCCAAGTGTCCTTGGGCAAGACACTGAACCTAATGTTTTTAGCATGTTGGCTACATGGAGCGATGTCTGTGTTTATCTCGCTTACTATGCATGGAAGACATGGATAATGTTTAGAGATCAGGTTGATTTATTTCTAAAAGCTCTACAAAAACATCCGTGATCATGCCCCAATGTTTGGATTCATGAAAACATTTAGAATCTCCTACAAGCTACCAAGAGCTTCTCTCCACTGTGTCTGAACGGCTGCTTCCTGGTGTTTCTGTCTCTTTCTTACCGAGCTTGACGGCTTTCTTTCCCGCATTAACCTGAGAGGGCAAAAATAAAAACAAGAATAAAACAAGGGCACTTTCTATAATTGTCTCAATGAAAATAAAGTTCAGGAGGCCAGAGCAGACTGCTTTCCCATCTTGGACCAGCTTTCTGTCTGGCTGCGAGCTCGTCTCCCAGTAGCTTCAGAGCAAGTATGTCGGGTCCAGCTCCATAAGTCCTGCGACAGACTGTGTAAAGTGTACCCGCCTTAGTCCAACAGCAGCAGACTGCACGGATTCCTCACCAGAATGTTCTTTGGTACATTCCACCACAAAAAGTTTAAACAGAATGGAATGAACCGTGCTGCACTGCTGACAACATGAAAGCCACAGATACCCAGCCTGGGGGTCTTGGGGGAGCCGGCCACTTTTGGAGCTAATACAACTGACACCTGTTAGACCCAGCGTCTGTTAGAGACCGGCCATTATAGATATACGTCCTAACGTAGCTGGCAGGTGACTGTTGGTGACGTCATTAAGTGGGAGTGTCGTCCGAATTTGAAGACACGATTTTTCCGTCACTCTCAGTTTGAAGGGCTAAATGTAGGGGTATTGAGACGCTGTATGGGTAGGGAAAGAATTCGGATTCGGCCTATTTGACTTTGAAAGGGTCAGAAGAACTGTGGAATCAATCCTACAGTGTGTATGTGTCTGTGGGCTTGCTGTGTGTGAAAGAGTCGTCATGGAAACGGCTCCTCTATGGAAGCAATTGTTACTCATAATTCAAAATAAAAGCCTATACCGCTTTCCCGGTTTTTATTTATTTAATTCTGTCATGTGCATCACACTCTGAAACTGCTTGTAACTCCAACTGGGAAGCTAATTCCAACAAGAATCGGCACACCCATTTGAAATCGCCATGTCGTTTGCGGGTAGCATCAATAACCTAGAAGAAGAGTGAGCACCGATGTCATCACGCTGCCCCCCCCACCTGGAAGTGACAGCTGGAAGTGATTTTGAAAATGAAAAAGCAATCCCCCTTTGCATTATCGCTTTTATTACGTTACAAACTGAGCGGTGTTGAAAATAAAATGTCAATGTCCTTTTCGTTATCATTTTAATTAAGTGACAGAATGAGCGGTGTTGAAGTAGAAAATGAAAAAGCATTTTAAAGGATTGAATTTTAATTTTATTTATGAGTCAATTGATGCAGTCACATTGTGAAAATGAAAAGGCATTTCTGTAATCCATTCTAATTTTCAAATGAGATATTTCTTATTGAATTTTGGTACATATTTGCTAAAGAACGTTTTGAAAATGAAATGTCAAATGTCCTTTTCTTTATCATTTTAATTAAGTGACAGAATGAGCGGTGTTGAAGAAGAAAAAGCAAAAAGCTATTTGGCGGATTGAGTTGTCATTTTATTTTGTCATTTTATTTTTGAGTCAACAGAGGCAGGTGTATTTTGAAAATGAAAAAGCATTTCTGTATAGGTTTTTATTTTGAATTATGAGTCACATTTGCTTCCATACCTTTCACAGGCAGAGGAGCAAAAGGAGGGGGACAAACTTTTCTCTTTGACAGTAACAGTTTGGACTTGGTTCAAACAAATGTCCATATCTTTTAAATCATTTATCTCTGTGCAAAAATGAAAACACCACAAGAATCCTGAGATGATGGACAACAATTAGTGGGATTTTTATCTTTTTGCCCAAGAATCCAGGAATATTCCTAGGTTTAAAACAGGAAGCAGACAAGAAAGTTTTCTCAAAAAATGTATCGTCAATGGGAGAAATGATCATCTTTTGCTGATATCTGGGGCCGCTGTGAGAAAACTATATGTCTCAAGGTTGTCAAAGTTATATTGTCTGAAAGCCACGAAAAATTCCTATGTGACAGAGTTTGAGAAAATTGAATCCATGAAGAGGGTCAGTGTCCTCTTACTCTGACTTCAACTGACGTTCATTTTACGTAGAATTTCATTCATAACTGAAACTCATTCAAAGATTACATGTCAACTTTGACCTTGAGTATCTCAACACCTGTAAAAGGTTTTAATAAGAAAATTCAAGAAAAAGTTCAAGAGCCCTGCTACTTGCTGAGTAGTTTTTTGTTAATTATTTCTATCAGACATTTGTCTTTCATTATATTTGGTTGTTTGTGTTTAATGTATATTTTGCAGTGAGATGTGATCTGTAGAAAATGTTTTTGTCTATTTAAAGTTGGAGATGATTTGATCATATTTCAATCCATGAAGAGAAAGCAGTTTTACATTTTCCAAAAAGATGTTTTCAACAAATTAATTAATCTGTTGTTCTTTCAGTTTTATGTAAAATTAAACATTTTACATGTCTCAAACCTCGTATGAAAAACACTTGAAAAAAGACCTACGTAGCTCTTTGACGCAGTCATTGACAAGTTGCTGCTCCTTCTCCTCATACGTTTCCGTCTCTGTCTTCAGGTGGTTAGCCTGCGCATACATTGACAGTCAGCATTTCTCCTGGTCTCTGTGGACACCAGGATGTGACGGAAGAGCGTCACCTCAGAGCGCAGCGACAGGTTCTCCTCTTCCAGCTCCTTCAGCTTCCTCTGCAGGGTGTCGCTCACAAAACCATCTGAGGCTGTGTCTGCTTTGATCTTTTTTCCTCTGAAAGACACACGAACAAAAAGAAAGGACGCACAGACTGAGCTCCATGATGGCATGATGTTTCAGCTTTAAAAAGAAGGTCCTTGAACTGACGTGGGTGAGCTGCTCGACTCGTCTTCACTCTCCTCTGCTGCATTAGTGTAGAACTGCAGGAGCTCGTCCTTCAGGTTCAGCTCGTGGTGAAGCTGGGCCACCTGGAGGAGAATAGGTGGAGGTCACCATCCCAAACAAGCGTCTGCATTCGCTCTATGACAGGGGTGCCCGCACTTTATCAGCACGATAGCTACTTTTGAGATGAGATTGATTATGAAAAGCAGATTTTAAAGTTAGTCATAAAGAGAATTAGAATGAAATGGATAAGGTTAAACAAATATGTGAGTTTACAACATAAAAGGTTCCTTTGTCATGTTTCCTTCAACAGCTTGTTGAATTGGACCAGTGTGTTTGTAGTTGTCATGTCATTGGCGCTGAAGGGTGCAGTGTGCAAATCACACAAACATTTCATTGGCATTCTGTTGGTGATGTCTGACTTTGGGCCAGAGAGAAATATATAATACTCAATGGCAGCTACATCCTTGGTTATGCTACATTCACAGCAGGCTTGGAAATTTGCATTCAAAACGACCACTTCGGTGTTTGATGCTGAATCCCCTTTCTGATGTTTAGAGGATGGAAAACTCCATATTTGTTAGCAGGGCATGACACAACCTTTAGTAAGAATTACAATTGTGCACTGACATTGACTGCATTTGAGACCTGGACTGAGTGGCCCGTCCCCCCCTGGAATCCCAAACAGGAAATACCTGCTGGCTCCAAGAAGCCAAAATCCCATAGACTTACCATTCCCATGGCCATGTGATGTTTCAGTTTTACTTTTTTAATAAATCTTAAAAAATGTCCATTGTCCAACACTGTTCTGCGTTTTTTATCAATATGGGGTGCTGTGTGTACATTAATGATATACATTTATATTTGTATAAAGATATGTATGTTGTTTGTTTGTTTCTTTGTCTATTTGTGGTGGCCCACAATCTTCTCACATATCCTGCATGATCGATCAGTTGATTGCGATTGGGTACACCTGATCTACGATGTGTGTGTAGTCAGACCTCCTCTGTGATGTGTCCCACTTGTTCCTCCAGATAGTCATTCTGTTCGATCAGCGTCTGATTCTTCTTGAGAAGCGACTGACCAATCTTTGCAGCCAGCTCTAGGTCCCGTTCTTTCTACGGTTGGAAAGAAGAACTTTGGTGATCAGATCTGATCCTCTACAATAAAAAAAACTCCCAGGAGAAACAGGACAATTTCTCACCTCCTCCAACAAACGTGTGACGGCATCAATGTCATTGTAGGTCTTTGTCATCTGGCCCACCCGGTCTGCACATAGCACTGTAGAAACACAAAATAGGGTGGTGGTCCTCCAGCTGTGATGAAACGCAGGTGTCTGTGAGTGTGTGTAAATGTGTGTGTAAGTGTGCGTGTGTCTGTGCATGAAAGAGCAGCAGGGAGTGACGGGTGAAAAGGCTGTGTTCCACCATGCACACTAAATGACTGTGATGCCCCCAGGGGGGGTGAACATTATTGACATCAGAGTTTGATAAATTGCTGTGGAAAAAACTGTTATTTCATGAAAGTGACAGCAGCTGTTTTTATAAATAAAGTTAGTTTGAATAAATCCAGTCTAAACCTGATTGGGTGGGACAGGTCAGCAGACAGAATTCAGTGTTATTCTGTGCAGAATTCTGACTTCAAACAAGCATAAACAGGACACTATTCTCAGTGCGGGAGCCTGAACTTTAACTAACAGGTTCATAAATCTACACACGTGGACAAAATAGTTGGTACCCCTCAGTTAAAGAAGGAAAAACCCACAATTCTCACTGAAATCAATTGAAACTTACAAAAGTAACAATAAATAAAAATTAATGAAAATTAAATAATCAAAATCAGCTGACATGATTAACTCAGGTGTGTCCTTTAATTGACATCACAGGTGTTACCAAACTCATAATCAGTCAGTCTGCCTATTTAAAGGGAGACAAGTAGTCACTCTGCTGTTTGGTGAAAAGGTGTGTACCACACTGAACATGGACAACAGAAAGCGAAGGAGAGAATTGTCCCAGGACATCCGAAAACAAATGATAGATAAACATCTTAAAGGTAAAGGCTATAAGACCATCTCTAAACAGCTTGAACTTCCTGTGACAACAGCGGCTCATATTATTCAGAAGTTCAAGACCCACGGGACAGTAGCCAACCTCTCTGGACGTGGCCGCAAGAGGAAAATTGATGACAAATTGAAGAGACGGATCATTGGAATTGTATCCAAAGAGCCCAGAACAACCTCCAAAGAAATTAAAGGTGAACTCCAAGGCCAAGGTACATCAGTGTCAGATCGCACCATTCGTCGTTGTTTGAGCCAAAGTGGACTTCATGGGAGACGACCAAGGAGGACACCACTGCTGAAAAACAATCATAAAAAAGCGAGACTGGAATTTGCAAAAATGCATGTTGACAAGCCCCAAAGCTTCTGGGAGAATGTCCTTTGGACAGATGAGACCAAACTGGAGCTTTTTGGTAAGGCACATCAACTCTATGTTCATAGACTCAAAAACCAAGCATACGAAGAAAAGAACACTGTCCCTACGGTGAAACATGGAGGAGGCTCAGTCATGTTTTGGGGCTGCTTTGCTGCATCTGGCACAGGGTGTCTTGAATGTGTGCAAGGTACAATGAAATCTGTAGACTATCAAGGCATTCTGGAGAGAAATGTGCTGCCTTGTGTCAGAAAGCTTGGTCTCAGTCGCAGGTCATGGGTCTTCCAACAGGACAACGATCCAAAACACACAGCCAAAAACACCCAAGAATGGCTGAGAGAAAAGCGTTGGACTATTCTAAAGTGGCCTTCCATGAGCCCAGATCTGAATCCCATTGAACATCTGTGGAAGGAGCTGAAACATGCCATTTGGAGAAGACACCCATCAAACCTGAGACAACTGGAGCAGTTTGCTCATGAGGAGTGGGCCAAAGTACCTGTTGACAGCTGCAGAACGCTCATTGACAAATACAGAAATCGCTTCATTGCAGTGATTGCCTCAAAAGGTTGTGCAACAAAATATTAAGTTATGGGTACCATCATTTTTGTCCAGGCCTGTTTCATTAGTTTGTTTTTTTAAATAATTATGTTAATCAGCAATTCAAAAGTGATGGCTGATTTTGATTATTTAATTTTCAATACATTTATATTTATTGTTACTTTTGTAAGTTTCAAGTGATTTCAGTGAGAATTGTGGGTTTTTCCTTCTTTAACTGAGGGGTACCAACAATTTTGTCCACGTGTGCACATACGACAAAGAAAATGTAATTTACTGCTCTTGTTTTCATGGCAAAATCAGTCCTCCAGCTTTTGTCCTCACCATCCCCTCCACCCTTCTCTCACCATCCATTCTCTTTTCCTGCCTGACAACACAGAACTGTTCACCTTATTTTTAATTCGTACAGACTGAACAAACTCTGCCCACATCTTTTGAAAGTCCCACTCTATCCATTTTTTTTCTATTATTCAGTTTAAAGCCAACATGAAAAAGGCCTCTGTTGTTTTTTAATACATTTTCCAGCGGTAGTAGCTCGTAAGAAATACATTGGACCCTAAGCAAACAGCGGACGTATTTCCGGTTTAAAATAAGACCGCTCTTTTATTTCCGGTTGTGGATAACTGTATGCATCGACTTAGCAAATCTGTGCACTATTCCTGGTATTGTCTAATTTTGGTTATTTCTCACATAGCTGAAGTTATTTGCACATATTTATGAGCGACCAACATAAATAGTGATGGAAATTCATGTTGGCCACACGTAAAGCAGCAATGAGCGTCTTTGCTGCACGTATTTTAAGTGCATCCAAGGCTGGATTTTGATGTTGGTCGAACTTATTTAAAATTATGCTTAAAGTTAAAGTCCCATTAGTTCTATATGGTCACATGATTTCTGGAGATGAAACGTAGTGACGATAGAATATTTAAAACCCGTTCAACTGAACTTTGAAGATTAAACTGAACTTTGAAGTGACTTTCAGACTGCTGTTCTATTTCATCCCTCCTGACCACCAAAGCACTGAATGCTTTTTCTTGCGCATGCATAATTTCAAGAATTTAATGACAAAAAAGTCACCTGTGACCTACTGGTAACGCCCTTGAGGCTATAAAGTCACATGGCACCAGGAGGGCGGTCCCAACTTCTCGTCACTCATATGTGTGGCGCATGATTGTCTCTCCACTGCGTTGTGTGTGCTTTTTCCTATACCTGCTGCCGTTCTCTGTGGTGGGTTGGCTGGTGGTTTTTCCTTTGCTGAGCCTCTGTTGTTTTCTCCTGTGTGCCTTGCTGGACCAGGTCTGTCATGTTGGCGTCCTTTTGCCGTGTGCCATCATGCCCATCGTGCATAGGAGTTGACCAACTTCGTACAGGTCTGACTGCTGATGCTTGGAGTTGCCTCTTGTGCGGCTGTCGTGCTAACATGGTTTTTCTCGGCTTGTCCCTGGACTCTGTGGCTATGACAGCTTGCCCTTACCCTCCGAGGGTTGACGCTGTCCTTGCATTGTTTGAGAGGCTGCATGCAGACCAGTGCTTGCCCCTCCTACTGCACCTTCAGCTTCTGGGGATGTTGACGTTGGTGTCACTGTGGTTCCTCTAGGTTTGCTTTCACTTCTGCTGTACCAGATAAGGCTGGCCAGACTGCATCTGGATGCAGCTCGGCCAGCGCACCGACAACATGTGCTGTACGTTCTACCACACATTCTGCAATCTCTATCCCCTTGGGACACACCCCGGATTGTTCGGGAAGTGCCCGAGGGCTCCTTACCGTCTCGGAGGGAGCTTGTTTACACAAATGCCTCTGCCGTAGGCTGGGGTGCGACGTGGTACGGCCAGGTGGTGTGAGGAATCTGGACACTGCTCCAGCGCTTGGGGCACATCAACTTTCTGGAACCCACGGCCGACGGCACTACTTAGGACTGTGGCGCTTTCCTCCTGTGCTGTGCGGCCACCATGTGCTGGTGCACTCCAACTGCATGATGGTGGTCTCCCAGATCAACCGCCTGGGGGGACGTTGTTGTTTTTTCTTGCATGTTACGAGTTGCCTCCTCTCGTGGCCCGCCCCTCTCTTTGCCTGTCTCCGGGCTGCTTATGTCCAGGGTCTGCAAACCAGGTTGCCACTTTCTTATTCTGGTACAGGCTTCCGCCAGGCAAGTGGTCTCTTCACCCAGATGTGGTGGCGCTCCTCTGGTCTGCCCTGGAGTAGGCGGGGACCGCTCAGTGCCCCCTTTGGTTCTCCCTCATCAACGACTCAGGGCCCCTGGGTCAGCATGCATTTGCCCATGATTGGCCAGAGATCCTGCTTGATGCCTTTCCTCTGCTTCCCCTGATTTTTCTGACATTCCTACTTGTTCTCCGGGTGGGTCACCAACTCCTGGTGGTGGTTCCCTTCTGGCTGAGTCTGGTTTCCACTGCTGCGCAGGGTCCGCTGCTCCTCGCTGGTTCACCTCCCTGACAGGGGGGGACTTGCTGTCTCAGCTGGGGGGTCGGTTTCTCCACCCCAACACCGGTCACCTCCAGCTGTGTGCCTGGTTGCAGCAGAGGCTAAGGTTGCCCCGGTTCAAGCCTCTACTGGCAGTTGACCTGAAGTGGCTATCCTTCAAGACTGATTTCTTGTTATCTTTTGCCAAACATATTGAGCACTGTCCGTTAATGCTGCCTGTTTACGGTGGTCGCCTGATGGCTTGAGGGTGTCTCTCTTGTGGATGCTTTCTTCATCCCTAAAGTGGCAGCGCCGCCTTCCGGCCACCAGGCCATGTGCCTTGTCTGCTTTGACGTTGGTGGTCCCAAGGACCCTGTGGTCCCAAGGACCCTGTGCTTAGAAAGTGCCCATCCCCACAGGGGATGGGCACTTTCTAAGCAGCGTTTGGCTCACTACCATACGGTAGGCTTATTCTGTGCATGGCCGTCCCTTGCCAACCAGGGTGTCGTGTCATTCCACCAGGGCCATGTCTACATCTTGGGCTGCTGCTCATGGGGTGCCATTGAAGTCGATCTGTCGTCGATCTGATGCCTCCTGGTTGTTCATGGATACCTTCACCATATTCTACAAGATGAATGTGCCTGACCCTAACCTGATGGATGGCGTCTTGCATCTCTCTGGTTTGCCGCCTTGAGATGAGGCTGTGTCCTGTTTCTGGACCCCTCAGGACTTTGCTGGCATTGGTCATTTAGTGTTTGAAACACCGCCTCTGGCAGTCAGGAAGGATGAAATAGAATGAGAGTTACGTATGGAATTACGGTTCTATGAATCCTGGATTACAGCCATAGTTCCCGGTCCCTGGGTTCCTTCTCGGAAGAAGTGTTGGGACCGCGCTTCTGGTGCCACGTGACTTTATAGCCTAACGTGGGTCACCAGAAGGTCACAGGTGACTTTGTTGTCATTAAATTCTTGAACTACACATGAGCAAGAAGGAGCATTCAGTGCTTAAGGCATTTCAGGATTTATTTAAATGATGAGAACATTTTATTCTGTTCTGATTAGCACAGGCTGTGAACGTCAATCTCCGTATCCGACACTGAAAATGACATTGACAGAAATGTAGGAAGGCTCTGCTGTGGAGGAATGAAAACACAACTAACAGGTCATAAAGATAAAGATGTGATCATTAGATATGTCTTTTATGCTAGTTAGCATTAGCCCAAATAAAAGTGATTATTCAGACTTATTTTTTCAGTTCAGCTAGGGCTGAACTTTTTTTTTTTTTTTTGGCTGCATGGACCCGAAAGAAAGGTAAGGATTACGGCTGCAGTTAATTTGCCAAATGGTTCCTGAGTTGTGTCTGCCGATCACTGCGCTCTGGGTGAGTGACAGCTAACAGGACTTTAACATTTGACCAGTAACACATTTTAGCCTTGGTGGCTCTTAAAATATGCAATCCAGCAATCTGCATGTTTGGCTTCATGTATTACGTGTCATCAACATGAATTTCCATCAGTTTTTGAGCCGGTCTTAATTACACGTGAATAACATCAACCTTAGTGACTTACCTTCAAAATTTGCTATGCAGGATGACACAAAAATATAAATCCTTTTTGTCTTTTATTTTGGGCTGATTTGCTAGAAAGACGAACGATGTACTTAACATAATATGTAGTGACTGTGGGTAGTTCCAAAGACATTTTGTTAACTCCAAAAACTCATCTATTTCCATGAACACAACATGAACGGAAATGATTGAGCGGTCAAGGGCCGAACGCAGAAGTCGGTCGTGCATAGAGCACATTCTAGTTTGTGGGCAAGACTGTTGGTTTGGACTAACCACGTCCCCTGCCCTTCTCTGTTGTTGAGAGCTCTGTCTGCGTGCTCACGCATGAGCTTATACCCCCAAGCTAGCATTTGCAGCGCAAAAAGAATAGTGAGAAATTTTGGAATAATCCAGTCGTTCAGTTTAGAGCCAGAGGTCAGCTCGAATGAGGAAATGAAAGCACGCAAGGGGGCGGAGTGGTGAGAGAGACTTTTCCTACCCATTTCAATAACTGTGTCATTAGTCTGAGCTTTGTCTGGCATCTGATTTTCGGATCCAACACAATTTGAATTAAGAAATACTCAGAAACACAGTTTTACTTGTAAATTATTTTAAATAGTTACTACTGTTATGAGCAAAATGCCACAAGAACATGTTAAAAACACACACATTTTTTTTTAATTGGCGTAAGTCTTTAAATTCATGCGGTGGGCAAACTCACAGAACTGGACTGAAGTATGGAAGCAGAGCTGGAACTAAAACAAGAAACTGCAGCAGATGCAGGAGTCCTGCTTTCAGATGAACTAAGAACCCCAGCAAACTGTTCAACCAACACCAGAAAAGAACATCTGGAGCCTCAGGAAAAGTGGGTGGTCTCATGTCCAACGTGCAGTGCTTTAAGTTGACAACAAGAAGTGGCGGTACTCTCTTTCAAGGAAGTCGAAATATAAAATGCAGAGAACCTTGAATGTAAATATCGATCGATAAAAAGAAGTCATTTTTTTTATGCATCGTAAAATGAAAAAAGAAGCTCAGGTCAAGTCTATAAATAAATCTAGCCAAACACTGGCTGTGTACTTATTAAAGTTATTTTACAGTAATAACCTTATTATTGTACAATAATAACATTGATTTACATTTGATTAAATAATAAACAAACAGCAAATAACACCAGTGTAACACGAATGTTTCTTTAAATGTAAAAACAAAATGATGCTGTAATGAATAAATTGTGCTAATCAAAACACCTTCAAAAGAATGTTAAAATATGCATAAAAATAATATAACTAAAAACATTACTTGACTTTCATTTTTGTGTAACTTGGTGAAACGTGCATAGAACATTCAAGACAAATTCTAATTCTAAGTACATTTCTTCTGTCCTTAAAAGAAACACAATGTAGCCTTTGAATGAAAAATTAACCAGACCATGCCACAAAAAAAAACAAAAACAAACAGCAAATACGATAAAAAACATTGTTCTAGGTCATTTTCTTTAGAAAGGGCTCCAATAGGCCAAAGGGTCCACTTTTTTTGCACTTGAGGCTTCACAAGAAGTTCAAGTTGCACGTCCTCTGCCTGTTGCCAGCCATGACCTGACATAATTTAGAGCATCAAACTGGCCAAAGTGTGGACCATTGCATTTCACGAACATTAGGTTTGACAACCTCTTGATGTTAAGTGAATTTATTTTAATAAGTGAGGATATCATTCATAGAACTGAAAGCTCGATCACATTCACTCGTTGAAACTGAAATGGTTCCAATCCAGGGCTGCTGGTGTCTTGAAAGCTTTTAGGTCTTTATACTCCCTAAAACCTGCAATACTTTCCGTTTCCTCGATTTTGAGTCTCTCAGAGAAGCGTCTGACCTCTGCCTCTCCATGTTGAATATCTGCTTTTGCTGGCCAGGAGTCACACTAGAGGATCTGGAGGTCTTTGAGGAAGAGACTGTCTTTATTTTCAGATGAGGTTGTCCTGACATACAGTATGAGGAAGTTGTTGGAGGTATCCTGCATTTCACATTTTCCACCAGGCTATTTTCATGCAGCTTTACATTCCTGAAAATGTTCTTCTTTTCTGCTTCAACTGCAATTTGTGTTTGTGGGCCAGGTGTGGATGTCATTGACACAAAGACACACATTTTCAGATCTAGCAACCTGTTGGCTTGATCCAATGTCATGTCGGGTCTCTGATGCATTCTTGAGGTCACTGAGTTCTGTGAGAGCGTCATACATGACACCAGATTTGCCACAAAGGAGACAGAAGTGAGAACATCATGAAGTCATTTGTATTTTGCTCTTTCTCTTGAATCCCTGGTAGTATCAGCAGCAGCAGTTGTGAAATGTATCTGCAGAAGTTGGTAGCTCTCCCATACTGCTTTCACTGTTCTCTCACTTGAAGCAGCCCAACGCACTGACCAATCACAAGAAGCCGCTGTCCAACACAGAGCACTCTCAGTTAACTCTCTTGGATTTTTTGGAGATCAACTGTAGAGGGAGCATAGCTGATCTAAAAAAGTTTTGAAGTGATTGATTCCGCCAACCTCCTTCCAAACATCACATACTGCCAGTTCCAGTCTGTGGTTGGAACAATACCAGTCGAACAGGTGAGGGAATTTGTAACAAAGCTGTGCAGCTATTCCTGCTTTCCTCCCAAGCATTACTGATGCTCCATCACAAGCAAAGGCCAACAAATGATCCTGTAAAAAAATTAGGGCCAAAGCCATTTTGCTGAAGACGTTTTGACAGTGATGTCCTTTGCTGAGCCCCCTGTAGCTCAATCAGTTCAAAAAGTATTGCGTCTGGCTCTTCACCTGTAATAGCTGAGTTGAGGCACAAAACCAACACAGCTTTTCCACTTACTGCAGTGGATTCATCAATGAGCACAAACAGTTTCCTCAGATTTATCACAATGTCATGAACTACTTTTCTTTTCATTTCAGCACCAATGTGATCCAGCATATTTGCACATGTATTGTTTGAGTGCAAATCTCGGCCCATGTTCAGTCCATTTAAAACTTACACATCGATTGGCATATCTGTGAAGGGACGCCCATGCTTGCCAATCTTGTTTGCGTTTCTAAACACATTACAGGTGAAAGCAAAGTCAGCCTTTCGCATGTCCTAAATGTGTGTTTGTGTGGTGTTTCCTCTTGCCTTTTCTTTTACCTCAACTGCTTTTTTGTGAGAAATTGAGTCTTTGTGTTCTCTAATTTTCTTTTGCAGCCTTGTCCTTTTCAAATGGAGAAACTAAGCACTGACTCCACTCTTGTGACACTCTCTACCCTTGCTGCATATCAGTGTCCATTATCATGGCTAAAAAAAGCTGCAGTCTAGCTTTTTATTTTTGCTTATAAGTCACTTAGAAGTTTGGGAGAAGTAGTGTGTTTGTTCTTGTGTCCAACATTCTGGCCAGTTTTGTCAAATACACCGAAGGTTGTCGTCTGTAAATTGGTCACTGGAACGCTCAAGGTTCATCGTGGGAACCTCTGCACTGTCCCACCAGCTGCTGCATGTATTAGCTTGTGTCTGTCTCATTCCAGCTGCCTTACCCTGGCCATTTGAGGTGTCAGCCTGTGAGTCTGCCTCAGACGCCAACCGCGTTCTTTTAAAATCCCACAGACACATTATTGCATTATTGCATTTTCATTCACGCCGAAGTTATTTCTTCTCACAATCGTGTTGCTCTAAAATTCCTCTCAGTTTGTGTTGACACAGTAGACTGTAGAATCATTGCACAGCTCGACAACACTGTCTATTTCTAACAAGAAATAGACAGTTATTACTAAGTCATTCTATTTGTCAGAATAACCACTCTTGTTCTGATACCTTCGTCTTTACATTTTCTTTCTAATCTTAATTTTACCTAATAATATTTTGTCTTTACCACAAGTTATTCAAGTTGTAAACTTGACTCCAATCAGATGCCTCAGTAAAAGCATGTGGTGCCCTCTGACCCCACCTTGAACGTTTGATTGACAGCTTTGCTTTCAGTGGAAGAAGTGGTGTGAACGACCAACAAGCTTACTTATGATTGGCAACTGTAGTTTCCCTAAAAATGTTACTTAGATCAACTCAATCAATCACTGTCAAGAGATTTGGCCTCATTTGGTCACCAAAGGGTGACGTCACACCCTCTCTGTTCAGAGATATATTGTAGCGATTGTCACAGGAACATCTGGCCGAGAAGCCCCTGAATGCAGTGTGCAGCCTGGGGGTGTGCCTCAACATGGGCCTGCTGTCAGATCAGGGAGCGCAAGGAATTATGGGATACCATTCCCTCTGTTTGTCTGAGCCGATTTGGGTTTAGGTGTGGATTTTTGTCTATGTGTCTGGCTTGTCATCCTGTTATGTTTATTTCTTTCTGCACCCTGAGTGGGAAGTAGGGAGAGGATGATGACCTCCTTGTGATGAAACCTTGTTTAAAAGAAAAATGTTCCAGAGGGCAACTGAAGTGATCAGTTTATGGATAAACCTATGGATGTCACTAGGGCTGGGCGATACATCGATATCATTCAAATTTATTGTTTTAGACTATTTATTTGTTGAAAAATATTTTGTATACCCCATGCTCTGCTTTCATGAGCTTCCGTTGTTCAGAGTAAAGTCAGCCTGTCTGTCTCTCGCAACGAGCAGACATGACAGCAGCAGCAAACAGAGGAGCTTCTTCTGTAGGCCAAAAGGAAAAGAAAAAGCTTATTGCGCCATATTTACAAGCGCACGTGACTCGTAAAGCGCCCCCACAGCTTCTGTACACTTCTCTGAGTAACGTTTAGCTTATCCTAATAGAGCAGCAGGACGTGGCTGTTTTTAACGGGATCCGAACAGAAATTGAAGATAAACCGGCTGGACTCACAGCAGCAACAGATTTTAATGTTTAAAAAGTATTGATTAGAAGACAGCGGGGTTGTTACACACGGATGCTAGCATGCTACCAAGCTATATGCTAATGCTATGCTAACGAGCTGCGCTGCTTGTTGCTCCACAAACTGGTTTAAAGTCAGAGAATATTTTCACGGAGCGGACTTTAAGACGTTACGGAGAAATACAACAAACTTAATTCATGGGACATTCATAAAAACGTTATTTTCTAAATACAATAATAGACGTGATACCATTTTGAATAAACTTTATCAATAACATTACACAGCCTTTGTAGAGCAGAAAAAAAGCCCCCCTTTGTGAGAGCGCTGCGCCTTTACTGTCAATGACAGGAACACCAAACATAATAATGCTTTTAGGCTGTTTCTGTTATGATTTCATATAAACATGAATCAACTGGAGGTTGAATTGGGAAAATCTGCTCTCCTATAGTAAATCTGTCTTTGTTTTCTCAGCATGTTTTCATTTGAGTTTACAGTTAGATGACATTAAAGATGTGTTCATACTATTTATACTGTACTTTTATGCTATTTCATTTGCTTAAAAGATTTTATGAAAATAATTTTTATTCTCTATATATGTCAATGGTTCAGACTAAAGGTGACTGACAGCTCTCCTCATAGGGGTACAAGAACACTTATTAGCTGTGCTAAAGAGAAGAAACAACAAATTTGTGATAAAAAATTAAACACAGCAGATCAAAGACTGATTAGAAATCTGAGTAATTTAAAACAGTTTTTTTGGTATGTTTTTATTATGCTGTGACATTCTCTCTGCATTCAACATAATATTTTTGTAAATAACACCTACAGTTTTCCTTTTTAAAATAATGTAATCATTAGTCTGGTAAAAAAAACTTGCCTAAACGGTACATATTTTCATCCACCAGCTAACTTGGCTGGTGAATAAAAAATGAAATGTTGACCAGTAGTGTTGTGATTTCAAACTTGAAGCATCAAACAACACTCAGCAAAACTTGCTTGAAGGTCGTAGCTGTCAAAAGTGGGAGTACAAAAAATTCGTTTTAACACCTGGAAGAGGCACTATGTAAAGGGCGAAAAGTGTTTCTGTTTAGGAGATGCTTAAGCATGGATTTAATTGAACTTTGTATTTGAGCAGATTCTCAAAGGAGATCTTAAAATAAAATAGTTTTTGTTAAATGTATCCTGTCATTTGTAATTTTTTTAAAAGAAAGTAAGGGAGGGAGAAAAAAACTCAATTAAAATCGAATATCGAATTTTGTGTTAAAAAAATTTAGATTTAATTGTTTTGGCCATATCACCCAGCTCTAGTTGTCGCCTGACATAGCCAGTAATTTGTTACCAATTGTGAAGGGCAAGTAATTAGCACTGAATAATGCAGTTTAGAATTTTAAATGTGTCTTTCATATCATAAAAAAACCTTTAATGAAAGTCATTGCCATAATG
Organism: Oryzias woworae; assembly: GCA_016861445.1. Lineage (NCBI taxonomy): Eukaryota > Metazoa > Chordata > Actinopteri > Beloniformes > Adrianichthyidae > Oryzias > Oryzias woworae. The sequence goes on from BOLG01000747.1 coordinate 893,933, forward strand.
TGATTGAGCCCACATTCAGGTAATAGGGGTATGGCCTCCCAACAAGCTCACTCCTGACTGGTGAGAATGGTTACCATGGGAACAAAACTCAGGTTGACTTGGACCAATCACTCCTCAGTGACGATGTCTGGCTCCAACAGAAAGCTGTCTGTATTTTAAAAATGGCCACTGAATTGATTTGATTGGACCTGAAATAAGACATTAACCATGATGTCACTTTCGCTCTATCCAGTTCTCTGATTTAGTCAGTGGTTACAATTGACATACATAGAAAATGACAAAACATGGGGGTGACGTCACCCATAGAAAATGCCTTACCTCCGGTTTCAACAAAATGAAGTCCATTCAGTCGCCATTTTTCTGCGGAACGGACTTTGTCATTTTAGAACCAGACAACGTTATATGCAATGATTGGTCCAAGTCAGTCTGAGTCGTCGTTTCTATGGCAACCACTCTCTCTAATCAGGAGTGAGCTTGTTGGAAAGCCACACCCCTTCAACTAAAAGCGGGCTCAGGAGAATCTGTCAATCAAACATTTCAAATGTTGGAGGTGGGGCCAGCGGGCGCCACATGCTTTTACTGAGACCTCTGTTTGGTCAGTTATAACTAGAATAACTTGCAAAAAAGAAAATATATAATAATATATAATATATATATTTTTAAATATATAAAAAATAAAAAATATATAAAAAATAGTTTAATCAAGAACATGTTAAAAAGTTTTCAAAAATGTTTTTCCTGACAAACATGATGACTGAGAAACAGCTGTTTATTTCTCTGCAAAGGTCTTTGGGACTTTGGCTTTCTGGGACCAGCTGTTCTTCCTGTTTGGAACGCCAGGGGGGAGGGATAATCCGTCCAGTTCTCTCTCTATACGCTGTCTATGGTTACAATCAAGCAGCGACTCTAGCGGGTGGGGGGGTAGAAACCAGGTAGTAACAAAACGTTGCAGAACCGCAACTGACCAGACAGGCTGGTGCTTAAACTGAGCATTTTCCTGTTGACTCCCATGTTCGAATCATTCTTTTCATCCCTCAAATAAACCCCTGAAGCATCAAGTTATATTTTGGCTAGTGTTCTGCTGCTGTGCTGTAAACTGTTCTAACTATTCTAACCCCTCTGTTATCTTTTCTCCACGAAGAACTAAAACTTACTATATATTTGACATTTTTAAATCATAAATATATATTATGATCATTTCTGTTAATTTCAGTAATTCGATTAAATTATTTTAAAAATATCTTCACATTAATATCTTGAATTCGTTCTTTATTGTTTTTAATGTTAAAAACATTGACATTTTTCTCTCTATTTTTATTCTCATCAAAGTTCTAATATATAGGAGCAGGATTCAGATATGCTGCAGTAACACCAGAATGTCTTCACAGGCTCCGCCCATTTTAGACAAGCATTCACACTTGACTGTTGGACAGGACAAGTTAAAAAAAATCCACCTTAAAGTCAGCAAGCCTCGAGGTGTTTGATTAAGTTCTGACTCGACAGTTTAAGAAGGAACTGCTCACAATTTATATTTGACTGTTTTATCAGTTTTCTATCAAATGTTTCTGAAGGAAACTTTCATTCTGGAATGTTGTGATTTCATCATCTCAGCAGGTTCTGAAAAATCTCTCTTCTTTAAATTCCAAACGTTAATCCTGAAGTTTAATTTTATCTTTAAAACTGTGTTACGTTTGGAGTTCAATACATGTCGTAGATTTTTAGAGATTTTAGGGAATGTAATTATTTTGCCAGATCAATTTACTATGGGGTTTTAAAGTTATAATTTTTGTATTATTTGCATTTCTATTCACTAAACATGTAATTTAGGACAATATTCATTCATTGGTAATGTTGTAATTGTCAGTAGTCACCACTCTATGTCTCTGCCTATCAGTCACCGGCGGGAGCCAGCTCCAGAGTACTGACAGCACTCAACCACCTACAGTAGCTCTCATCAGCTAATCAGCCACAGGACTCTGAAGCACTGCCCTCAGTCACACTCAGAAGCATTGTGCGAAGTATTGTTTGTGCCTTCCTGCCTGTATACTGAGCGTTTATCCTGTTCTGATCACATGTTACCTGACCATGCTCTGCCTCTTTGCCGCCTGCCTGACTTTCTGCCTGGATTCTGACTCTTTATGGACTGAGCTTTGATCCTGTCTCCCTGTCTCTGCAGCCTCCTGCTGCAAGTGGAACCAGTTGTCTGCCTGTTTGTGACAGAAATGGTGGAACCCATTCAACTCACTCAAAACTAACAATAAATTCAACAGTTTTCTGCTGTTCTCTTTTAAATGATAATAAATCATCCCCTCATCTGCTCATCTCCAAGCTGTTTCCACTTCCTGTTTTGTTTCCATTGTAACGTTTAACCAAAAGAAAAAACACAACAGAATAATGTGAGGTTTTCCACATATGAAATCATTTAGTGATCATAATGTTTTACCCTTTATCTATCATGGAACTGATGACATATTATTTCTGTTATTCTTGGAACTAAAGATCAGTAAAGGATTCACATAATCTCTGCATGCAGTGATCAATTAACTTTCAGTCCTCAGGCAGTACTGATCATGACTCCTGACCAGGAGTTCTAAAACATCATGACTGCAGTTTAAACATCAGCTGAAGCTCTGGAGCATCTCTGGGAATCTTCCTATCCATCTACTAAACCTTTTTTTCTGTTCAGGGTCAGATGGATGCTGGAGCCTATCATGCTACCATCAGGCAAAGCTGGAGTAGAGCACACTAGTCCATCACAGAGGCACACAAACTCACAGTCACACCTAAGGACAATTAAGAATCATCAATGATCCTGGGATGTGAAGCATGTTTTAGGGTTGTGCGAGGAAACTGCAGAACACACACATTGAGTGCACAGCTGCACACAGAAGATCTCTATGGAGAGAAATAAGTATCACTCCGATATGTGCATGTGTAATCCTTGATTTGTGCGTAACTTTAGGTTTGTGCGTGTGTAATTCATGACTTGTAACTCATACAATACATTTGTGCATGAGTACAAAAATTACAAAATTACAAATAATACAAAATACAATGTAAACATGCACAACTTAAAATTACAACAGCTGAAAACTAACTACACACACAAATCTTTAAAAATTATGCACAAATCGCTTGTTACGCACACACAAAAACACATTTACACACAAATCTGATGTGAGACTCTTTTCATGTCTCCCAGATTCATGCAGAAGTGATGCGTTAAAATGCTGCTGGAATGCTGGATCATCAAAGTTTTCTTATCAGCCGCTTTAAACTTGTGAATTGTTTGTGAATAATATCTGGTGAAACTTGATATTTTCCAACTTTCTTAAACACATATGCCAGCTACTTAATACGAAAAAGTCAAAACAAGCATTTCAAAAACACTTGTCCCTTTAAAATTAAAAATATTTTCCAGAATTAAACATTTCTTCTCTACAGCCCCTCCCCCAACAGCGCATTAAACACCGGGCTATGCGTAATGCATGACGCGTTAAAAGTACAAGCTATCAACAGCCTTAGCCTAACTCTTCTAATTTCCTTGTGCATGTTTAATAAAGTTGTCTTAGGCTTAAATAATGACATTAACAATGTTCAATATCACACCTTTGTACTTTTCTGTTAGTCTTCTTTCCTCTTTTTTCTAAATTAGATAGTTTTGTCCTTTTCTTTTTATTGTGAGTTAGCATCCTCTGACATCAATCTGTAATTTGGTGTGATGAATTAAAGTGGTTTGATTTTTGAATAATTTGAGTTTGAGATGTTTGACTGAAAAATGTTCCCAGTTACCTGTGTGTGACCCACCCAGACACAGGTGAATCTCCTCTCCCCCCCCCCGGCATTTTTTTTTTGACTTGCTATATTCCACAGTGTACCCTGTGAGGTGAGGGCACCAGTTTGAGTGTTGTGCAGCAGAGGGCGCTGTTTGGCATTTAAATGTACCTTCAGATAACAAGAACAGGCGCACTGCACTGTTCTTATTAAAGAAACAGAGGTTTTTTCCCCTCCTCCTGCCGCACCCTGGAAAGTATCAAAAACCGCCACTGCCAAAGGATATCTATACCAGCTAGCAATAGATCCTGTTAATTTTTCGGACAGAAATGTAACGGGAATCGTTTCTGTTGAAGTGAGCTCGTGGATGACACGTCTGTGTAAAAAACTCTCTTGAAACTAGATTCCTCACAAAACTGCTTCTTAATTGAGTTTTTCAGATACTTTGCAAAAGGAAATGATCTTTTGCATCCATGTCTGTAACAAACAATGTGACTTTATCTTGGAATCTCTTAGGAGCAAACAGAAGAAGTAATAAGCAAACACGTTCAAAGCTTCCACATACTAAGATTTGCAAACAAAAATTAATCGAAATAAATCCTCGTCCCAAATCTTTTTGTCTGTTTACTAGGCCTGGTCACATTAACTCATGAAATATGTGTTAACCCATTCCTGAATTAACGCAGTGGATTATAATGAATTCATCTTTAAGTTAAATGTAAAAGTATTTGACTCACTGCCTCTGAATCCTGAAGCAGAGTGCTGGAGCCGTAGAGACAGACTAGAGATTTATTCTGTGGGAGCTGAGGCCTTATCATTCATGTTTACAAGTGTTAGTTGCAATTTTCACTGCATTAAAAACGGCAACCTACAGCCAGTGGCATCGCAAAATTATGACTGAAAATGAAGAAATGTCTTTAAGCTGAAGAAAATAAATGCTTTTGTGAAATAATGACAGTTTACATTCACTGTCATGAATCAATTAAAGACACACCAACAAAAATGGTGATTTTGGTGTTTTGAACAAGTTCTTGTAGCATTTTTCTGGTGAGAGGGAGTTGGAACGGATAGAATGTTTTTGACTTACAGAAGTATTTGAGTGTCTCCTCAATCTGCTCTGAGGTCAGGTCCAGGCAGGCATCCGATGCAACCAGAGGGGTGTGGACCCAGTCATCATTGTCGTAGCCGTAGACAGTGTCGGCCCGGAGCCGGTACACTGGCAGCTGCTCCTCCAGAAGACTGATGATCTCAAACTCTGGCAGGTCAGTGCTGTTGCACACATCTGGACAAACACAGAAGAAGTTATTTGTTTCCAGTATTGACTATCTAGAGCAGGGATAAGAAACTCCAGGCCTCGAGGCCCACATTCCTGCTTGTTTTCCAAGATGCCATGCTCTGGCATGTTCTAATTAGCTGGACACACTTGAACCAGGTCATTAGTCATGAGTAGGGCTTAAATATCTGGAAATCAACACGGCCCTCTAGGCTATCTTTGATCTAGAACCTTGGTTTATTGTTGTTCATACTCAAAGGTTTTGTGAAGCTTCTTTGCATAAACCTCTGGAATTCTTTTAGAACTTTACTTTGGAATCAATCTGTGCTTTGACTCCACTTTCACTCCGATCACCTGTGTTGTTCCACAGCTCTCTTTGAATGGTCATTATCTACTTTTTTTTACATCAGATACAGTAAACCATGACATTACCACCACCGTGCTTCAAAGATACGATGAGGCTTTCCAATGCAGAATTTCAGTTCAGTCTTCACAAAAATCTTTCAGTTTGTCTTTAAGTGGATCACTCAACAACTTTATTTTGTCAAGAACACCAACATTGTTGAGTGTTAGCTTTGGAGAGAACTCTTGTTGAAAAACCTGAACTGCTGATGGGAAAAATAATACTGGTTTAAAAAACAAACATTAATTGGAAAATACATCTGACAAAACGGCAAACCTTTCAATCTGGACACCTAAAGATTTTTTTATAACGCTTTTGTCATCTTCTAATAAAACAGACCTTATTTTTTGGAGTATGAGTCATGTTTTTTCCATAGTTTGGCTGGGAATGTGATGTGTATGATTGTTTTAACAAATAAATAGCAACAGCCACTAGAGGAAGCTGTAGGTGTTTGTATCAGTGTTTGCTACTGATATCAATGTGGACAAAGAAGCACGGCTCAGTCTTATGCTGAGAGTTAGTCCAAAGCGACACAGAGGATGAAAAATTCAATGAATTTAGTGCTTTGAAGTGATAGAAAGAGCTTAGCTGATTTGTTAGCATGTTCTTTATGGTTATCTGAATAATTGTTCATACGTTATGCTAATATATTTCACCAATGATTCATGAAACTAAAAAAGCATCAATGTGTTATGATAATGAAGCGTGCAGATATTCAGTCTATTATTTTAATCTATGTCATTATTATAATTTGCCTTTTAAGATGAAATGTCCGTTCTTCTTCCCATATTTTGTGAAATACTTTTCCCCCAAAAATGTGACTTACAACCCAGTGAGACTTATAGACCACAAAAATATGGTAGGAAGCTTAATTATCTTCATCCTCATACCTGTGATGGTCTCTGCGTCCTGGTAGGGTGGTGGCGCCCAGTTTACTTCTGGCTGCAAGCACTCCCCCTCGCTCACATACTGCTCCTCTTCGGTGAGGCGATAGCTGGAGTCTGGGTTCGGGTCGGGGTCCAGGTCTGGGGTGGGGGTTGGGGAGGTGGCTGAGGAGGCCAGCTTGGTCACCTGTCACAGGTGGAGGGAGGCAGGGGCCATGGGCCGCTGGAGCTCCTTCGGCTAAGTCACACAGACAGTAAGTCAGCGAACCTCCTGGGGCTGACGTCTTAATGCAGGGATTTGTTTGAAGTCAGAGTCCACTGCAATCAATGCGTTTCCCTGCAGAGACTTCCAGCCTGATGCAGATGAATGCAGTCACTGCAGATCCTGCAGGTCTGCTCAGGACAACCCTTCAGTCTGAGGGGGAGCAAGCTGTGGACGAGAAACTCCTGATGAGAAAAAGCTGAACTGGGTTCTCAAGATGCAGGTATGAACCATCTGACCTGCCAGTCATCAAAGGTGGCTTGCATGGCCACAGCCTCCAACTGCAGTACGGCAAGTCACAAAGGTCAAATATTATCAGCATTAATGCCAAAGAAAAGCTGCACTGTGTTTGTCAAAATTACACGTTTTGACTAAATGGTGAATTTATTGTGCTTTGTTTCCAGAACAAATGTTTAGCTAACATTTTAGCTACATGATAGCTTTTTTGGCCAATTTGACATCTGCTAAAGTTTTTCGGGCTATTTTGGAGTTTACCTAATATTTTAGCAACCTGCTAAAGTATTGCTAAGAATCAGGCTGGCTCTTTCTGGTCATTTTGACATCTGCTGAGTTTTATTACGCTATTTTTGAGTTTTTGGAGTTTATCAGCCTATTTTTAACTACAGGCTTTTTTAAGGCTGATTTGGTGTTTAGTTAAGATTTTAGCATTGTGCTAACAGCTTGGGCTAAATAAGACACTTTTTCAGGTTTTTAGGCAAAATTTGAGTTAGGCTAATATTTTGGCTTTATGCTAGCTGTTTTGGCTAAATATGACATTTTTAGCTAAATGCCAAGTTTCTTAGACTATCTTGGTATTTAGATAATATTTTAGCAAGCTAATATTGTATAATAACACAAAAGGAATTAAGCTCTGATCTGTTTGTTAAGCTGTTGGACAGGACAAGTTAATATATATATATACTTATATATTAACTGGCAGGTGAGACATTCATCATCTCCGACACGGGGCTCAAACTCACAACCATGACTTTTAGGCGTCTGCCTTCCCTCCCCACTTGGCCACTACAAACATCCATCCCAGGGTTTTTTCAAACATTTCATTCTGATTTTATTGCACAGATTTAATCATCATTTTCATGCAGCAGCTGGTGCATTCAGGGGCTGTATGGAATTTCTGCACTGATGCGCTTTCATTAAGAGCTCGCTATTGTTGCGTTCAGATATGCTGGGAAATTTCTAGCATTTGTTCACAGTGATTTCAGCCAATATCAACCCACACACTTTTTTGTTCCATGTCATTGTTCCTTTTTAAACGACAAAGACTCACAACTACAACACACTGATCTGTAAGAACACACACAATAAGGCAAAACGTCGCACATTTTACTATATATGCATGTTTTTCTATACATGACATAGCATATTGGTAAGTGGTATAGAAAAAGCATCATGCATTCAATTAAAACAAAGGTTGGTCATTTTTTTAAACTGAATGCAAAACGCTTCTTTAAAAAAAAAAAATTTTTTTTTTATATTAAAAAATCAGACTGTAAGTGATTAAGTTGACCACACCCACAACGTGAGCGTCCAGCAGGTTACCCACAGATTTTACTGCTTCATGCACAAAGTTGTCTTCAGGATCGACTCACACAAAAAAGAACAGTTCATATTGATCAATATTTTATACTTCCTCAACGTTTTGCTGTGTAATGTTTGTAGATCAAGTCGATGCTTAAAACTAAGGGTTTGTGTTCATAAAAACGTTCAGAGATCAGAAGTGTCTTTTATTAAAGTAACATTACATTTATGCCATGTTATAAAAAATGACATAAGACTACACTTTCAATTATAATTAGTGTTTTGTTTTTGTGAGAGAATAATCATTAACTGATTTTTTATAAATAAAAAGAATAACTGTTTTACTTTGAAATACACAAGTTATTTTTCCTGAGAAATGTTTGGCTGGAAGAGTCAAGATTTGGCTTGAAGACTTTGGAGGTTACCGGCCACCCGGCTAGTAACCACAAAAGTTAATCTAGAGCCCTGACAGTGTTCACAGTTTTGACTGCCCAGATAGATTGGAGCTGTTTGGGTTTTTTTTTATTAATCTCGTACGTGTTAAATAAAAAAATAAAATAGAAATAGAACTTTTGGGCTATGTTGACTGGAACTTCTTTTTTAGGTGTGCATTAACACCCAGCAGCCAATCAGAACAGAGTATTCCCCTGGACCATTTAAAGTACAGAAACACAATGTTAGTTTCTTACGACTGTATATCAGCATCTTTGTTTTCCTGGAGTAATACTGCAGTTTATACTGCAGACATTAAAGTCTTTACAGTTCTGCTTATCTTACTTTTTATCCTGCTTTTGAAAGATTATTTTACCTAAAAAGCTTCATGAAGCTAAAATCATGTCAAACCACACAAAGGAATCAGCTGTTCTACAGCTGACTGTCCGTGGGGGGTGTAACGGCTCCGCGGCAAAACAATGACTTCTGCATGCAGCCAGGGGCGTGGCCTAATCCAAACTGACGCGTGTTTTTAAAGCAAAAAGGGAAACATGGGAGGCAGCGCTTCACCGTCACTGGAGTCGCATCCACGTACGGAGCGTCACGGCTGCGTCCAGCGTGGATGCTCTGCGGCCGGCCGCGGGGGAACAGCCGCGCGGCCTGGACCCGGGTTGGAACCCCGTTCACTGCTGCTGACCCGGTCGGCTCCGTCCTCTTCTCCCGGTCCGCGTCAGCATCCACGCAGCTTCAGCCCCACATCCACGCAGAACACTGGTGCCGGGCGTGACCTTCAAATTAAAAGCCTCCGCGATGAGAAAATAAAAACACTGAGAAGGTCACGCGCGTGACAACCCGCCTTCACCACGCGCTCTGTGAAACCCATCAGAACACCAGAACCGCTCGGTGCGAAGAGACATCCATCATCAGGACCAGACCCGAGCTCCTTCAGGTCATTGGTCCAGGCGGCGTTTGTGACGTCACAGAACCCGGAACAGTTCTAACCCAATGAGGACGCACCGTCCTTTGTTTGAAATCTCCACACTTTCACTGAAACCTTTGTTCATCCCGGAGAGAAAAATAAGAAGAATTCCAGAGTCTGTTGGCAGTCTTCAGGTTGATAAAAAAAAAAATTAAAAAAAAACACTAAGCAGGCTTTAAAAATCTAAAAGTATGTGAAAAACAAAGAGAGGCTTAACTGGAGAAAGCTTTGGTCTTGAATTTATACCTAATCAATAAACTCTATGACACGTGAAGTTGTTTCATTTAAATCTATTCTGGAACGATTCCTATATTTTACTTTCAGGTATTTGAAAAAGGTTTAAAGCAAAAAGAAAAATAAATAACTATTAATATAGATCATCAATGGATGGAGTGATGGGCTTCTACATTTGTCACTCATTTTTAACCTTTACATTTTGAATAGTTTTTTTCTACATGTCCTTTAGATTGAAATCTTTATAGTTGTATGTGATGTTTCTGACTGATGCTGAAACCTTTATTTACACTGTGGCATTGACTAATATGATAGTTCTCTGTGGACGCTCTGGTTCTGTAGTCCAGGTCACTGTATCCTACGGTGACCTGGAGGGGAAACTCGAGAGGATACATCCTGTTAAATTGTTGAAAGTTTCTGTTCAGTGAGATATTTCTAAATGTTTTGGTAAAGTAAATTATTTTTTCACTTTTATGTTTTGATGTTTGAAAACTTGCTTTTTTATTTTGAGACAATGATGGGTTTTTGGTTCAGTCTATTAAATGTTATTTTTATCACTAAAAAAAATAAATGTTTTATGATTATTTTGAATAAAACAGTAAAGATCTCACCCAAACTAAGACAAATGTTAGTAGCCAAAGCCTTTTAATGAATGAAGCAGAATAACCTCAGATGTTGCAAATGCACTTAAAAATCATCTTCACAAACAAAGAATATTTGTGCTTTCTGTTCGTGCAGCCCCTTTAAACTGTGTCACGATATTGTCCCATTTTGTAGTGGTGTAACAGTTGTGCAAAGTACTGGAGTAAATGTAATGAGTGAATGTGAGTGTCCAGTCAAATGTAGTGGAGTAAAGAGTACTCAATCAAAAATGCAGTTGGATAGAGAGTAAACGTTGCTTACATTTTATGATAATGAATACAAGTACAAAGTAGGCAAGAGAGAAAAACTGAAGGAAATTAACAAAGTCCATTTGCTTCTCCTCTGTAGTGTTGCTTAGTAATTCAAACATGAGGGTGCCCCAAATACAAATGAAACTACTGCTGTTTTGTCACTTCACACTCTGAGCCAAAAGCTTTGAAAACTAAAGGAAGTTTGTTAAAATATTTGTTAACATATATATTTAATCGTCCCTCTCACCCTCCAGGGGTGGTACCTCACCCCAAGCTGGGGTCCTCTTCCATAGCCCCGATGGCTTGAAGGTCCTGCAGTAATTTTAGCTGTTCTTAGCACTGGACTTTTCTGGACTGAGATGTCTGAGGTCTTTCCAGGGATCTGCTGTAGCCACTCCTCCAGTTTGGGGTTACAGCCCCGAGAACTCCAATCACCACGAGAACCACTGTCACCTTCACCTTTAAAGCTTTCTCCAGTTCTTCTCTGAGTCCCTGGTAATTCTCTTATTTCTCATGTTGCTTCTTCTTGATGTTTCCATCTCTTGGTGCTTCTACATCCACCACAACAGCTTTCCTCTGGTCTTTATCCACCACTACAATGTCTGGTTGGTTCCAATACCATCCTGTCCGTCTGTATCTGGACGTCCCACAGGATCTTTGCTCTCAGAAAGAATAATATATTTTAATAAATGAGAAAAAATACAAATAAAATATTTTTTTATAAATACTTGTGCAGATGAGTGGGGTTTTTTCCGTATAAGTTCATAAGCAGGGTCTAAAATCACGGACAACACGGAGAAAAAATAAAAAGTATGAATTATTAAATAAGCAAATAAGGTACAGATTGTTGCATCAAAGCCATAATCATCCTGTCACTTTGTCTGATTAAAAAAACGGTTTTATTTGACCGATAATGAAGCAGTTCGGACAGCAGGGGGCAGCAGAGAGCTCGCGAGCGTTGCAAACACGTGTTTAATCCAGCACCTAAGTAAATCGATGAGATGCAGAAAATCCTGACATTCTGCCGTTTTCCTGACGCCTTTATCCACGGGGACTTGAATGAGGGGCTTGAATGTGTGTTTGTATCATTCGCGGCGCATGCGTGGTGTTACATCAGAGCTGCTCTGATGTTGTAACAATCTTCTGGCCCTGCCCTGCAGCTACAGTAAGCAGCTCACACGTCACGTTCCCCGCGCCTCCGTTGTCATGTATGCGCGTTTACTCCACATCTCACGGCGTGCAGAACAGCAGGACTCCACCGGTGGTTGTTGCACAACTTCCTCCGCGTAAACGTGGATCCGATGTTAACTCAGACTGATGCGCACGCTCCCGTGGTTGATACTGGGAACTTGCGCGCACAAACTTGAATGAAATGGTCTTCCTCTGGTTCGGCGCGTGAACGTGCGTGACTGAGAGCTTGCGTGCCGTCGTGCCGGCGGGAAGATCATGCTGCGCGGTCCGTGCGTAATTCTTCTCCACCTGTAACGGATTCCTGACTCCTTTTTCGGGCAGGTATAAAGCCAAACACCCCCTCCAGTCCTCCTGTTTACGGAAAGCCTGTCTACCACCCCCCCCTCAAACAAACAAACAAACAAAGAATGAATTTCGATCAGATCCTCGCTGCCATCGGAGGTTTCGGGAAATACCAGAAGATCCTGTACATCTGGATCTGTCTGCCTCAGATCCTGCTCGCCTTCCACATGATGGTGAGCATCTTCACCGGAGCCACGCCGCCACACCACTGCAGGGACAGCGTCAGCGCGGCAGCCGGGAATCACACCCTCAACCTCAGCTTCCCGGACGACTCCTGCTTCACCACAGATGCGCTGCCTCCGGGCAACCGGACCGAGCGCGTCCCGTGTGGCCGCGGATGGGTCTACAGCAGGGAGGTGTTTGAGAGCAGCACCGTCACGGAGGTACAGCAGCTCAGAGCGCGCGTGTTCTGCTTCAGCGTGGAATCAACCAAAGATGATCAGATATAGAAATATGAAAATAGAATGTACCAGTGCGTTCAATCATCATGTCAGAACGAACTTAAACATAACTTTATTTGGGTGAAAATCTGACTCCGACATGAAGAAAAGGTTGAAGGTATTCTTTCTTTACATTGGAAGGCAGTAGATCAGGACGCCTTTCTTTGGCACACAGTCCTGACAGGCTGACGCAGCAACCACAAACCTCAGGAGGCTTCTGGCTGCTGCGCTCCGCACGCGCTTGTTCCTTCGCTTTTGAGCATATCAGCACTTTTGGTTCAGTTAGAAACATTTCTTTTCCGGTTGCATCGACAGTGTTTTGCAAAAGTATTCACACCCCTTTGAACTTTTCCACATGTTCTCACATTATGACCACAAACATGAATATATTTTATTGGAATTTTTTGTGAAAGAACAACACAAAGTGGCACAAACTTGTGAAGTGGAAACAAAACTGTAAGTCTATAATAACTGTTTTTTACAAATAAATAACTGAAAAGTTCAGTGTGCAGAAGTATCCAGTCTCCCCTAAGTCAATACTTTGTGGAACCCCCTTCATGCTGGAATTCCAGCTGCAAGTCTTTTGGGGTTTGTCTCTACCAGCTTTACACGTCTAGAAACTGAAATCTTTGCTCATTCTTCCTGCAAAACAATTCAATCTGAGTCAGATTAGATGGAGAGCTTTTGTGAACAGCAGTTTTCAAATCTTACCACGGATTCTGGATTGGATTTAGGTCTGGACTTTGACTGGATCATTCCAACACATGAATCCGTTTCATTTTTATCATTTCATTGTAGCTTTGGCTTCATGTTTAGGGTGGTTGTCCTGTTGGAAGGTGAATCTCTGCTCCAGTCTCAAGTGTTGTTCAGACTTCAACATGTTTTCCACCAATATTGCTCTGGATTTGGCTCCATCCATCTTCCCATCAACTCTAACCAGATTCCCTGTTCCTGCTGAAGAGAAGCAGCCCCAGAGCATGATGCTGCCACCACCATGCTTGACAGTGGGTATGGTGTGTTCAGAGTGATGTGTTAGATTTCCTCCACACAAGGCGCTTTACATTTAGACCAAAAAGTTCAATTTTGGTTTCTTCTGACCAGAGCTCCTTCTTCCACACGTTTGCTGGGTCATTCTCATGGTTTATGTCAAACTGCAAACAGGACTTCTTGTTGTTTTCTTTTAACAATGGTTTTCTTCTTACCACTCTTCCATAAAGTCCAGATGTGTTCAGTTCTCGACTGATGGTTGTTCTATGGACAGATTCCTCCACCTGAGCTGTAGATCTCTGCAGTTCATCCAGAGTCTTCATGGACTCCTGGCTGCATCTCTGATCAGTGTCTCCTTGTTCAGTCTGTTAGTTCAGGTGGACGACCATGTCTAGGTAGGTTTGTAGTTGTGTCAAACTCTTTCCATTTGTGGATGATGGAATGAACAGTGGTTTGTGGATGTTCAAAGTTTGGGAAATCTTTTTCTAGACTAACTCTGCTTTCAATGTCTCCACAACTTTCTCCCTGACCTGTCTGGTGTGTTCCTTACACTTCATGATGCTGTTTTCTCCCCAATATTCTCTGACAAACCACAGAGACTGTCACAAAACAGCAGGATTTGTTTACTGAGATGAAATGACACACAGGTGAACTCTATGAAGTTTGAACATTTGATCAGTCACCAATCATCAAGCAACTTCTGAAGACAATTGATGCAGTCCGAGAAAAGGGAGCTGAATACGTTTACACACTGTACTTTTCAATTTTTATTTGTAAAAAAAACTGAACTCTCGTATAATTGTCTTTCCACTTCACAAGTGTGTGTCACTTTGTGTTGGTCTTTCACATAAAATTCAACTAAAATATATTTATGATTGTGGTCATAATGTGAGCAAATGTGGAGAAGTTCAGAGGGTGTGAATACACTGTATAGTTCATCTGTAGCTGCATGCTTTTTACAATGACCTTAAAAGCAGGTGCATGGAAACTAAGTAAATTGTTTTGTACAATTTTAGCTCATTTCCTTCACGTTTTCCTATTTATGTATCAGTGGTGTCAATAGATTACAAAACTAATCCGATTAACCACAGTTTGTGGTTGTGATTACTGGTAATCACAATGTTTTACTAGGTAAATGTTATATGACAATATACAGCTTTTTTATATAAGTATAAGTATACGCCATTTGAAACAAAAAAAGGCCAGAAAGAAAATGTTTCCATATTTTTCTGTCTTAAATGTTTACATTTATAGTGTTAACTGAGAAGTTTAATGTGTGTGCACAAAACACATCAACAGTGCGAAAGGCAGAACTGTAAAGACTTTAATGTCTGCAGTATTACTCCAAAAAAACACAAATGCTGACATACAGCCATAAAAAACAAACATTGTTCGGAAGAAGTTCTGGTCACAATGTTATATATATGTTATAAATTATATAGATGATATAGATAGCCTGGGAGCTTGAGGCTCCTGCAGTATCTTAGCTGTTCTTAGCAGTGCACTTTTCTGGACCGAGATGTCTGTGGTCTTTCCAGGGATCTTCTGTAGCCACTCTTCCAGTTTGGGGTTACAGCCCCAAGTACTCCAATTACCACAAGGGCCACTGGATTGTTTCAGGCGCCTCTTTGCACAGCCTACACCTTGGGTCTTGTCTGGTGTCTTCTGTGCTGTCCTGTAGGCCAGCCCTTTCTAGTCATTGGTGGAACTTCTTGATATCTTAAAAGAAAACTATCAGTGAAGCCCACTTTTGTTTTCTTTTTGACTGGTGGTTTGTTGCTGACCTTGCGCCTGGCGCAGATCAAGTTTTGAAACACAGCAACGGTGTGGTCTAACATTAGTTAGACCAAAATGCATCACCAAATACTTGAAGTGACCCGCGAGTGTGTTAAAAACGGTCTTCCACTCATCTGCAGAGTGGATACACACCAGGTGGTAAGCATTACCCAGTTTGAGTTTGGTGAGGACCCAAGCCTCCTGCAGGGTGTCAAAAGCAGAGTTCATTAACGCGAGCGGTACTTGTTCTTAAAAGTGATGGTATTAAGGCCTCGAAAATCTATGCATGGACAAAGGAAACCATCCTTCTTCCCCACAAAGAAAAAAAAACAGCTCCGACTGGTGAAGACGAAGGACAAATAAGGCGTGAACCAAAATAATCTGAAATATAACATTCCATAGCCTCGCACTCAAATTTAAATAAATTATACAGACAAGCTGTGGGCAGCGTAGCTCCAGGCAACAGGTCAATAGCGCAGTCACGGCGCAGGACGGCGAGGTGGCAAAGAGAGGGCCCTGTCCTTACTAAAGACAACTGCCAGGTCGTAATATTCACGAGGAACCTGAGACTAATCAGGACAGGGTGGCGCCTCAGTTGGGCTGTAGAGGTCAGAGGATGGGGAAAGGGCAGAGCGCAGACAGGTGGCATGGCAGTGGTCATTCCAGCCAGTCAACCGGTCCTGAGGGCCAATCAATGACTGGGTCATGTAACACCAACCAAGGGTGGCCTAACAAAACGGGATTATGAGATGACTCAAGTAGATGAAACCGGGAATGTTCATGATTACCCGACACCTCAGTACGTTTACTTGAGTAATTTACTCGAGTAACTCAGTACGTTTACTCGAGCTACAATGTATTCATCTTTCCCTTCATTGCAATCAGTAAAATCAAACACAGCTGGACTCAAATGAAGGTGTAGAACCATCACAAGGATGGTCAAAAGAAATGGACAGCCTCTGAGTTAAATATATGAGTGTCACAGCAAAGGCTCTGAATACTTAGGACCATGTGATATTTCAGTTTTTCTTTTTTAATAAATCTGCAAAAATGTCCAAAATTCTGTGTTTTTTGTCAATATATTAAGGTGCTGTGTGTACATTAATGAGGAAAAAATGAACTTAAAGGATTTTAGTAAATGGCTGCAATATAACAAAGAGTGAAAAATGTAAGGGGGTCTGAATTCTTTCCATATCCACTGTATATATTAGGCATACTAGGGAGGTGGCCTTGGTACAGCGGTAGGGCAGTCGACCCTTGATCGGAAGACTGCAGGTTTTGATTCCTATATGACCAACAAAAATAATAAAAGTGCAGTTTGGAAGATTGTTTGCATCCAAACAGGAGCAGTTCTGTATCAGGAATAACAGTGGGTGTGTTCTCCATCCCTTAGTGGGACCTGGTGTGCAGCAGAGCCGGACTGAACAGCCTGGGATCGTCAGTTTACATGTCGGGGGCTGCTGGTGGGCTCTGTGGTGTTTTGGAGCCATGGCTGACAGGTACAGTGTCCAGTCTACCATCCACCCACCTATCCATCCATCCACCCACCCATCTATCCATCCATCCATCCATCCATCCATCTATCCATCCATCCATCCAACCATCCATCCACCCACCCACCCACCCACCCACCCATCCACCCATCCAATCCATCCATCCAGCCATCCATCCATCCACCCACCACCCACCCACCCATCCATCCATCCATCCAACCATCCATCATCCCATCCATCCATCCATCCACCCACCTATCTATCCATCCATCCACCCATCCATCCATCATCCACCCATCCATCCATCCAACCATCCACCCACCCCACCCACCCACCCATCCATCCATCCTCCTCCATCCATCCATCTATCCACCCACCCACCCATCTATCCATCCACCCACCCATCTATCCAGCCATCCATCCATCCATCCATCTATCCCTCCACCCACCATCTATCCACCCACCCATCCATCCACCCATCCATCCATCCAGCTATCCATCCATCCACCCACCCATCTATCCATCCAAACCATCCATCCATTCACCCACCCACCCATCGATCCCACCCTCCATCCACCACCCACCCACCCACCCATCCATCCATCCATCTATCCACCCACCCACCCATCTATCCATCACCCACCCATCTATCTATCCATCCACCCATCCACGCCACCCATCTATCCATCCATCCCCCCACCCATCCAATCCATCCATCCATCCATCCCTCCATCCATCTATCCATCCATCCATCCACCCACCCATCCATCCATCCACCCACCCACCCACCCACCCATCTATCCATCCATCCATCCATCCACCCAACTATCTAGTCCATCCATCCACCCAGCCATCATCATCCATCCACCCACCTATCTATCCATCCACCCACCTATCTATCCATCCACCCACCCACCCACCCACCCATCCATCCATCCATCCATCCATCCATCCACCCACCCCACCCACCCACCCCACCCACCCATCTATCCACCCACCCACCCACCATCCATCCACCATCCATCCATCCATCCATCCATCCACCCATCCATCTATCCATCCATCCATCCATCTATCCCATTCCACCCACCCATCTATCCATCCATCCACCCACCCATCCATCCATCTATCCCTCCACCCACCCATCCATCCATCCATCCATCCATCTATCCCTCCACCCACCCATCTATCCACCCACCCCCACCCATCCATCCATCCATCCATCCATCTATCCATCCACCCACCCATCGACCATCCATCCAGCCAACCATCCATCCATCCACCCACCCCCCCATCTATCCACCCATCCATCCATCCACCCACCCACCCATCCATCCATCCCACCCATCCATCCATCCATCCACCCACCCACCCATCATCCACCCACCCCACCATCCATCCACCCATCCACCCACCCACCCATCCATCCATCCATCCACCCACCCATCCATCCGTCCATCCATCCATCCACCCACCCATCCATCCATCCATCCATCCATCCATCCACCCATCCATCCATCCATCCATCCATCCATCCATCCATCCATCCATCCATCCATCCTATGCATCCATCCATCCATCCACCACCCAGCTATCCATCCACCCACCCATCCATCCATCCATCCATCCATCCATCCACCCACCCACCCATCCATCCATCCACCCACCCAATCCATCCATCCACCCACCCACCCATCCATCCATCTATCCATCCATCCATCCATCCATCCATCCATCCATCCATCTATCCATCTTAAGAACTTGCTGAATCCTTTCCTGGGTCACAGAGTTGCTGGAGCCTATCCCAGCTACTGCTGGCCTTAGTGGAAACCTCAGGTGATATTCCATCACTCATCTTCTTACCAGCCTCTCACAAGCCCAGCCTAAATTAGCATTGGAACAAAAATGACTAGCAATGTCAGAGCTATCCAGCCCTACAGTTTTGAGCCACATGCCAGGTCAGATGAGGAAAACTTGCAAAACACAATATTAGTGATCAGTTTTGCTATGACAATATGACTTGTGATACATGACCATATAGCAAAACAAATCATAGATCGTTTTCCATTTCACTGTTCCAGCTGAATGGTTGGCCCTTACACATTTTCACCTCCCTATTTATGACCCTCTTTCCCAAAAGTTTGGACACCCTTGTTGTAAATGTTAACACACATCTTAAAAAATCATCTCACAGCATCTTAAAATATGTTAACAAATCAAATAAAGTGCTTTCTGCATATGACAGATGGAGCCCTTCACGTGGTTGACCAGTTGATTGTAGCTCTTTCATGCTAGATGCCTGCCTCCTACGTAGACGTGGCTCATTTGGAGTAGAATTTAAGTTCTGTTGACTTTGATTTAAATGAAGCTGTTGCATTAGAGAACAGGAACAACTACACTCACCATTCCAAATCTACTCAAAAATCCTTCATTAATCCCAGAGGATCAGTCAGATGTTGGTTCTTGCTGCTCTGATGTGAAGAAGCTTCTGGATGAAGACTCCTGTGGAGTTACTGTGTTCTGAAGGCGATGATCTGGATTTTCCATGACGGTTTTCATCCCAGAGAACAAAATCGGTCTTCTTCATAAGTTTGTTCAGCCTCTCTGGGTCCCTCACTCTCATGCTGTAGCCCCAGCAGATGAATGAAGCTGAGACTCTCCACAACAGACTTACAGAGGAAATGTTCCAGAGGAACCCCCCCACCTAGCCATTTACACTGTGGCCAACGTGTACATCTTCTGAGGCTTTGAGGGAATCAGGTCAAATCGAAGGCTGAGCCGAAAAATGCCAAAGTATTTGTTCAGAAAGGAAGCAGAGGCGAGGAAAACAGGGCTGGGGTGTCTTTAACAGATGTGAAACAGGTGTCTGACCAGGACAGATCAACACAATCCAAAACAGGTGTGGAGTGGCTGAAGGACAGAAATATTTAAAGACGGCTGGGAACGGACAAGACAAAAGCAAACAGAACAGCAGATCCTGACAGTTCATTCCAACATGAGTTCTTCCTAAGTGGAAGACAGCAAGCAGGAGATCCTGGAGCAGGAAGTGAAGGACAAAAACTGGAGCTGCAGGGAAAAGCCAAAAAAGTTCAGCAAAGATGTCAACTCAAAGACAGAGCTGACTTATCTGGCACACAGCAGCCTGGAGCACATGAGGACCTTCACATCCACAGACATTCTGGAAGGTTTTTTATAAATGTTAAGTCTTGGCAAACTGACTGTTGGGGATCGTCTGCAGGCAGGATCTATAATGAAACAGAAAGGCATGGAGGTCAGGGTAACAATTCATTCAACAAAAGCCCACCATGTGGTCAGAGTTTTTCACTCTGCTTCCCTGACCTTTCTGCCCCTCGCATTCTGAAGGTAAACCGAAGGCCCATCTTTTATTCTCATAGCTTTTTACTTGTTGCATTACTTTTAGTGATAATATTTGACATGTCGATTTTTATGTTGATTGTTTCAGTAGTTTTTAGCTTGTTTTAATGAATATTGTTATTTTCTGTTTATATCACTATAGCATTTCGTTAGTATCACTGTTTTGATTACGTTTTCTGCAAATCTTTCAATTGTTTTTCCCTTTTTTGCTCTGTTTCTGTTTCATTCCTAATGAACCAATGCAGGTTTTATTGTAGAAACCTTTAAGACTTTTAATTTAGTTTCCATTGATTGTTGACGTGTTTCTGCTGCAACTTGTTGACGGGTAGATGCAGTTTAAAGTAAATTTGTCTGATTCATTGAGCTTTCATGCGTTTTGTGGTGAATGCTGTGTCTGTGAATCTTGTCCAGCACTGTGTGCAGGCAGAGCGAAGGGGAATTAGGGGGTAATGACCTCCTGACAGACCCTCGCAGGGATCTTTTGATGCTCATAAAGACTCAGAACAGAGCGGATGGAGATCCTCTCTGTGGGACATGAGTCTGACCAACTGCTGTTAAACAACATGCTTTTCTTTTTCTCTGTTTGGACCACAGAGGAACAAAACCTGGTACACTGAACTGCTTTCAAGCAACGAAGCAATCCAAAACACATTTGTAATGTTCACACTATTTAAAGAACTATTGAATGAAGGGAAGAAAAAAACAAAGGTTAAGTAACATCAAAGGTGTTGCTGTCTCATCAGCCCCTCATTAGAGAGTAAAAAATGTAATTAACTAAAATCTATCTGTATTGTTAACTGTGACGTTTTGTTTCTGATCATGTATTTAACAGTTTCTTTAGCCATTAAACTCCCCAAGAGTTAAGTCGTGGATTCACTTCTAGTTTGGCTGTGATTGATAACACCGCTACTGTTTTGCATAACATCCCATTTGTAGCTTGTTTTCAACAACTCATCTTTTTAAAGTAATTACTATTATTATTACTGGATAGTTAATATTCTACATTTCATTGCTGTTTAAGGTTTGTTTGTTTTGTTTTTTCCTGGCATTTGTGGACTACAAACGTCGTTCTCAAAACAGGTTAAAGATATAAAATGACCAAATGTTTTTCCTTGTTCTAAGTGATCAAATCTGCCAATAGAACTAATATCCTGAGTTCTAGACCACTTATCCGCTGGCACAGTGGTTAGTGCTCTTGTCTCACAGCAAGAAGGTCCCTGGTTCAAGTCCAGCAACTCCAGTCCCAGCTGGAGGACTTGATATGGCACCACTGGGGGACCTTTCTGTGTGGAGTTTGAATGTTTTCCCCATGCATATGTAGGTTTTCTCCCACTAAACATGGTTCATGTGTGAGTTGGTCACTCTAAGTTGTCCCTTGGTGTGATTGTGGCCCTGCAACAGACTAGAGCCCTGTTCAGGGTATTTCCTGCCTTCACCCATGAGTGCACAGGTTATGCTCTGGCGCCCCGTGACCCCGAAAGGGACAAAACGGTATAGAAAAAGGGTAGATGGATGGATTTATGTACATATAGAAATTGGGGCTGTTAACGCATGAAAGTAATTTAAAATATTTAACACGTTATTGTTTCTTAACGGAGAATAATTACATGTCATAATTACAATTGATCGCATTCCGCTTTGCATCGGCTTCCACGGCGTGCGTCAATTTCTGAAAACACACTCTTCGTCAGGCACTATCCCGCTTATAACACGCTCACTTACAAAAGAAATAAAAATTCAATCGATTTTTAGTACTTTATTCTTATTTTCTTTTTGGTTTAGATAGCACTTTTACAAAAAGCGGACTATTTGTATGGGGCGCCGTTAGTAAACAGGTGTAGTAAAATTTTAACAGCAATATTTTTGATTATTTAGCCTTTTTTATGAGAAAAAAAATAGGCTTGGTTTTTCAAATGTGTTTTTTCACCTTTTAATTGATGTATTTATAAATGTTACATTTACGCGCTTAATATTTAGTTAGCAGAGTAAATATTTAATTTTAAAGTTAAATATTTATTTTATAATTATATATTTAACTTACAAACTAAATATTTAATTTTAAGTTAAATATTTATTTTTCAATTATATATTTAGTTTTCAAACTAAATATTTTTAGTTTTCAAACTAAATATTTAGGTCAGATCTAATCAGCAAGGAGGAATGGCAGAGGATCCCCAAATCCAGGAGTGGAAAACTTGTTGCATCTTTCCCAAAAAGACTCATGGCTGTTTTAGATCAAAAGGTGCTGCTACTAAATACTGAGCAAAGGGTCTGAATACTTAGAGGACCATGTGATATGGGGTCTGAATACTTTCCTTACCCACTGTATATCAATCACTTAAAAAAAAAAAAAATCAAATTTTTGGGTTGTAATTAGTCACAATGTTTTACTAGGTACATTTTAGACAACAATATGAACAAAAACAGGCCAGAAAGAAAAACCAAACCTATTTTCTTTCTCATAAAAGAGGCTAAATAATCAAAAATATTGCTGTTAAAATGTTACCACACCGGTTTACAAATATATACATATATATATACAAATATATTTGATTTGTTGGTGTGGCCTGTTGTCATGGTAAACACAACAAGCATCGCTGCAGCTAATGTGTTGAAGTGACCTTGGGCAAGACACTGAACCCCACATTGCATCTGGTGGAAGGTTGGCACCAGTGTTATGCTGCAGTTTGTGGATGGGTGAATGGGACCGTGACTGTAAAGCGCTTTGGGTCTTCACGGAAGGTAGAAAAGCATCGTAGTATAAGTATATGCCATTCATTTTTGGCTGTCATTGAAAATGTAAACACCCTTTTAGTTCACTGAAAAGCCTTTTAAACTGTGTAAAAACCTCATTTCCCTCCTGTTAAACCCTTGGTAACTGCCTGAAATGCTCAGTGAAGTGCCTGTATTTCATTTACAATCCATACTTTCTTTGTTAATGCTTGGTAACATGAAGCTTAGAAACGACCGTGAGATTCCTCCATGCAGTTTCGCAGCGAACAGCTTCTGTCAGGCATTTCAACTAGAATGAGCGAGAGAATTGGTTGTCTTGACATTGAAGCTACATTATTTTACTTTTGAGGCTTGTGCTGTTATTTTTTACTATGGCAGGTATGGTCGGCGGTTCGTCCTCCTGCTGGTCCATCGCCCTGCAGCTGTCGTTCGGGGTCGCTGTGGCCTTTGCCCCCAACTTCCCAGTCTATGTGCTTCTTCGCTTTGCAGTTGGATTCAACCATATCGGGAGTCATCATCAATGCTTTTGTTCTCGGTAACAAACACAACATTGTCCACAAAAAAAAAAAAAGAACTCTGAGACATTTAACCTGATCCAACTTACTGTCTTCAATCTGCAACTGCTGGCTTTACGGTTCATTTTACATTATGTTTTATAAATAAGGCATGAAAAAGCCCTTATTGAGCCAACTTATCAGAACATCACAATTTTTAGCCACATGTTTGGTTGTGGTAGATATATGTCGCTTTTGTCATTGGCATCTATGAATTATTCATTTTTTTATCAGGCTTTTATCTGATTGACTCCGCCCCCCCCTTGGGGAGATCTGATAAACACCTTCAAACACTGAGATGTTTGGGACTATGCTTCAGAAATATTTGCTTTGTCACAATCCACACAAGGTATTTAGATTAAGATATGTGGGCGTTTTTGTGTAAGTTTCAAAGCTCAAACTTAGTTCTTTAAACAAAATGGTGAAGCACAATTCTGAGCTGAAGCAATGAGAAAGAACCTTTTTGATTGATTTTTTTTTAAAAAGTTGTTAAAATCCCACTCCAATAAAAGTGGTGTTTTTACCATGTTTGTATAGCACTTTTCTGATGATGGAAGGACGTACACAGTATAAAGAAAATCAAGATTAAAATTGTATTTCTTTCAAGAGCTGGTAGCTCCATGTAGTTAAAAGGCTAGAACATTAGCTGCTAGCTCCATGTAGCATTAAACTACAAACATTTGTTGCTAGCTCCATGTAGCAATCAGGCTACAAACATTAGATGCTAGCTTCATGTAGCAATCGGGCTACAAACATTAGCTGGAAGCTCCATGTAACAATTAGCTAAAAACAATTAGGCTTTGCATAGCTCCATGTTGCCCAAAACATTAGTGCTATCTTCGTAGCAATCAGGCTTAAACATTAGCCAATAGCTCCATGTAGCAATCACTAGCGGCTAAAAACATAAAGCTCTAGCTTCATGTAGCAATCA